>JBAHVQ010000407.1:326659-343965 GCA_036872915.1 Nanipora kamurai | reverse complement strand
TTCAATTATCCGAACATTTCGATTATCTGAACACCCTTCGGTCCCAATGCGTTCGGATAAGTGACTTCCTACTGTACTTCGTTATTATCTCTATTTGTTTATTAAAGATATGTTTATGCTATTCCAATTTGCAGCTGGTAAAAGTTCTTTATGGCAACTGAATACTTTCCTAAACACTTGCATTCGTCCGGAATGATTTTAACTGATTAGTTGCGTTAGTAAAAAGTACAAGAATACTTGTAAACTCACTGTTCTGCATTCCCATTATTAGAAAAGGTTCTAATTCACTATCAAAAATAGAAATTTTTTCAGGGAATGTTATTGAGAACATGAACTATTTTTCAGCTCAAACGAAAAACCTGTATAAAAAGTAAAATATGCATTACGTTTTTACTTTCAAATGATGATGATGATATCCTGCAAATCAATTTTACTTTCCTCTACAATTTAATGATAGATTTTACCGTGCTCTAACAACTAATAATTTCCTAATTGTCAAGATTAATGAACGAAACTCCTTTTGTCACGGTGTTTACCACGAGATATGGTTCTTGCTTTGGACGCCGCGTTGTTATACATTTTCTAAACACCGAAAAAAGAATAGTTAAATCAGGGTGTACAATAGAAAAGCTAGAAGTTGAAATTTTACATCGCACTTATCAAAGCCGTGGCAAACAACTTTTCTCTGGGTGGCAGAAATCGTACAACGACCTAAAATGTGTTGTCAGATTCTACTTCCAAGAGCCTCTAAATTATCAATTAATTTTTTTGGAGGCGGGTAGCTGCCTTGAGGGGGCAACGGAACACCTGATGAGTGAGTACCGATGGGCTGGTCGAAAGGTCATTTTAACGTCGGTGTGACACACAGCTAGGTCACAGGCCGATTTCAAAGTCGATTTTTAGCGCAACATATTGCCGTAGCAAAACTTCATTGAAAATCCTTCGCAAATATGTTAAAAGAATCGGTTGTCTTGTTCCATCCGCAGCTAATTCCATATTTATTTTAAGAGTTCTTTCAGGTAAGACAAACTTAATTTTCACTGCGTAGACACTTTAAAGAAATTCGCCGAAGCAAATATCCAATTTAACACGTGCACAAACAATGCCGGTGATAAAATAACGATTCCACAAGATCACTATATACGGATGCGGGCCAAGCCATAGTCAGTTACACACACGGTCTTCTGTAATAATTATGCGATGGGGCCACCTTAAATACAATGGACTGTTGTCTAAGAATCAATCATAACTAATCATCAGCTCCACATGTTCGTTCCCAGTCTTCCCTTTTTAAAAAGTTTTAACAGTTCTTAATCTCAACCAATGGGCTAAACTTGACACTCGATATAATGAAAAATACTCATCAGATTTATTTTGATGGAAAATGTTTATCAAGACGATGAACTTATATATGGTTCAAATACACAAATCGAACATTTTTATCTTTGGCACTTTAACATCTAAACAGAGATAGACAGCCAGATCAATGTAGCAGTCTGGTTTTATTATTATTATTATTACTATTATTATTATTATTATTGACAATATTTATAACAGGTATACTCCTTCAGTAATAAAAATACTGTTAACAATGGAGGACCTGCATAAAAATTTAAAAAAGAAATACATACAGGAAAAAAAAACTAAAAATAGACATCTGAAGAGTAAAATAAAGTACATATACAAATCTTTGTCTTAGTCTAAGATCTAAAAAAATGATGAACTTTTTGTCCAAAATTTATAATAGACGTTTCCCTTTTTACCTCATTGGTTAAGTTGTTAAAAAGTTTTGCCCCTTGGAACAAAAATGTTTTTCTACCACATTCTCTTCTCACTTTTGGTAAAACAATGCTTTTACCATTACTACGGGTGTTAATGTTATGTTCAGTCCTTTTAAAATAATTATACTCTGATGGCGCCAGTCCATGCAAACACTTCAAAACGTCCTGAGCTACTAACCGGTTACAAGCCGATTGTATCGAGATCCACTTATTCATGGCGGAATCTCCAAACACTACCTTAAATGCCCGGTCTTGGACTTTCTGATACGTTTTAACCATTGTGTCTGAACCAAGAAGTAAAGAATGGCTACAAAGAAGCATCGGCTTGATCATCATTTTATAAATAGATTCTGCGACGTAAGATGTGGTGGTTGGTCGTATACATGCCAATAGTTTGATTCTTGATACGGCCTTCTTGAATACCCTGTCTACTTGTTGTTCGACTGTTAAGGAATTATCCAATTAGACCCCTAAATTCTCATAAACTGCATTTTGTACAACAGTTGAACCAGCCACGACATTTGTCTCAGGTACTTTAAACAACTTCTGCTTAGTTCCATATAGTTTTCCTTAGTTTTCCCTTTCTTCAAGGTTAACGTTTTGCGCGCTGGACACAATGCGAAACTTAAGAATAGGTCACGGAAAGAACATGAACTAAAGACGATTACCCTTCCAGGGGCGGATCCAGCAAAAAGTTTGAGTGTAGCTTGATGACATCACGATATGTATGGCGTCATGTTTGGTAAACGACGTCATAGTTCATATGTGCGGGTATTATGGTCATAAACTAGGATGGCAAAGATAAACGCGAAGATTTGCAAAGTGCAGCAAATCAGGAGTAACCATACAAAATACAACATACTCTTCACTACAGAACCCATTGTGAGTGGGACGTGTTATACTTCTGTGACGTCAAACTAGCACTAAAAATCAGTATTAATATAAATATATTACGAGTTTAACTAACAATTAAATCGTCCCCGTCTCGACCACTCTAAGTGTCTTGTTTACGGCCGCAGGGGCGGGTATGTCACCCGCAGAATCTAGTAAGGCAATCTAACCATTGAGAGCGCGTCTCACCGGGCATCAGAAGGTTGCGAGTTCGATTCCCGTCTTAGGGCTCAGAAATCGTTTTTCTGAGAGAACGAGCTTTACCAACGTCCACTAGTCGTCTGAGATTTGCCAAGCTCCCACATGAACTAAGTTCGTATTCAGGTTTAAGTATTATGTACTTATATAGTAAGCAAGGAGTGAACGCAATTGAAAAGGCAACAACTGTGACATTGGCAGAGCGGGAAATTTAGAACCAGCAACTGTCTGAAATGTCAACCTTTTGTCTTCTCGACCCAATTTTTTTATGCAAAATCGCTCCAGGCGACTCGAAGGAACGACCGTGGGTTGCCAAGAGCTCATATTTCATCATTATATTCAAGCCTCCCTCAGCAAGAAAATTGATTGGATATGCCTAATCAGTATAGCTCCTGCCAAATCTGAGCTACACTGAAAAACGCACTGGCAACAGGCCTAATTAATTCCCTTTCCTTCGTTGCCCAGTGCTGGCACTTCGTTGCCCAGTGCTGGCACACGCACTGGCAACAAGCCTAATTAATTCCCTTTCCTTCGTTGCCCAGTGCGGGGGCGGGAATCTAAGATAGAATAGATTCCTTGAATACCTCATGACATTTAATAAATTTACTTATAAATTTACCGGTATCTTGTTATCATTTGAGGCAAAATTAACTAATGAGTCCTATTATCGAGCCAGACTATTGAGACAATTGCGCTCTACATATATTTAGCTTCTGTAATTCATTGCAAAGTTTGACTGATGCTCAAGCACCGTTCGCTACCCTCTGGATCCGCCCCTGCCTTCAGGATATATCAAAGTATTACAGAGAGCAAGAGGAAACTAGGTAACTTAGGATCAGTGACGTTGTAATGAAGTTGATAAATCCTACTGGACATCTCTTTCATTTGTGTTTCTAACATTGTAACCAATAGTCAACTAAATCTACAATGAACACGTCGACGAAGCAAGTACTGCGCAAGTCTAACAATTGGCCGATCAATTTGCCACCTCAATAGTTAAAGTGTGTTCAGACGTATTTAGTTTCGTGGACATTTATACTTTGCAACGGAAAGTTAGAATGAACATAAATACTCATAGCACTTCAGATGTTTAAGAACCAACTACGAGAACTTGTACGTGGTATATGTGAGTTAAATTCTACTGTTTGACGACGAGATATCGCGACGTCACCGAAAAAGAAAAAATCCCATAATTTTCTTATATTTTGAAGTGACATTATATTTTACATTATGATTAGAATCTGTCCTGTCTACCCCCAGGAGTATTTTAAGTTTAAGAGTATTTGAAAAGTGGCAGAGACAGACACTTTTGTGTAAAAAACGCCATAAAAATACACTGAAATTGTAATAACTCCGTCAAAATTAGATTACTGACTAATCGCATGCATACTTTTTTGCAGGAAGCAGCTTTGTTCCAAATGACTTTGAAAAATACAGAATAATATTAGTAATGGGGAAAATTAGAGAGAAAAAAATAATCGATGACGTAAGCGTGTCGTCACCACATTACGTTTCCAAACGAAGAAACTTTGAGTAAATATTCAACACTTGCAATATCTTGGGCATTGCTTAAATCTTTAATCCCAACCAAAAGTACGTCTGCTCCTAAAATGAACAACCCTTAGAATCTGTAGCATGGCAACGGAATGGTTTTCATTCAATCCCCAGAGATTTAAACGGCAAAGTGTACGGCAATGTTGGTGTAGCTAACAAAATCTGATAAAAACTGTATTATTATGGTACACCAATATGACTACTGTAAGAATTATCAATTAAACAAACGTTTTGAGACTGATTCTACAAACATTTAGCGGGTAACGCAGGTTTCACATCCCCTAATGTGCATCCTAGCATCTTATATACACATTGCAGCCTGTGCGCTATAATATGTGAGTGTAAATTTACCCGTCGATTTCTTGTCGCCTTTCCGTCGTTGCTGGAATCCGCTGCAGCTGGTGGTCCTAATTCGAAGATATCTCGCAGTAACTGGTTCTCCTAGAATGCAAACTCTGGATGTTAAAACTACCTTTGACCTAAAGAGATAGCCCAATTAAAAAACTATACCTTCAGATGCAAATTTACTCCAGCACCAAGGATATCTTTAAAAGCTGCGTACTGTCTTCTTTTCGCCCAAGTGTAAAGGTAAATAGTTTCTTTTCCAAATTTTACGGTCTCTTCCGGGACAGTACCGTCCTGTAGAAAGATTAACAATTAAAAAACAATCTCAAAGTTGTATAAGAAAAGAGTAAAATACCCTCCATTTTAGACACCATTTGTGCGTATGGGTTTCAAATAAATGTTAATCTTGAGAGGGAGGCAATGAAGATAAGTATCTCTATCTGTAACTGTTCCGGTAAATGCACCTGTTGCTGCACCTATACCCCTGTTTATCGCCAAAAATTCTATACATCATCATTCTATACATGTACGGCTGTGCAACGATCTTCAAAAGCTATTCCATGGCGTCACCACTTTTCACCGCCATGCGGTGAAAATTAATGCAGTTATAATTTATTATGCGGGTTATCAGTGTTCAAGTCGACGCTGTTTCTGACTTACCAACCAAAAAAACCGATAGCGTTTCTTTCTACAAGAGTGCGATTTGCGATAAATTGCAAGATTTCGTATCGAAATTGAATGGTTTTCCTTGCATCAAGTGGGACTTCCTGTCTAGACTTCAAACGACCGTAACGTAGCAACGCGTGTTTAAAATTTCATACTTCTGATAGGTATTCTTAAGACGGTGTTACACTATGCAATTTTTGCAATGTCTCGCAATGTTGTTGTAATGCAAGTTGCATGAGAAATTGCATGGTGTAACATACCCCGCAATCATCAAGTGTCGCAACATTTTTGTTGCAGCAAGCATTGCACGAAGTAGAATCAAGCTCTACTTTTCGCAACCATTACGGCAACGCCGCAACAGATTTGTGAAGCATTGCACAGTGTAACACCTCTCTTGCAACTTGTCTCGCAACGATTTTGTTCGATCAGCCAATAAAAGTACGCCTTCAAGCTTCGTCTCCGGGTCAGAAAATTGCGAGACAAGTTGCTAAAAACATTGCAAAGTGTAACATCCCCTACCCATGCAACTGCATCACAACAAATTCAGGCGTTGCGACACTAGTTGCACGAAAAATTGCATAGTGTAACACCACCTTTAGGGTTAAGCAAAAGTTGAAACAAGTTGCCACGATACGACTGTTTGAAGTCTCGATGAGAAGTCATGCTACATGTTTAGAAGTCTTCCTATTTCAATAGAAAATCTTGTAGTTTATACCAAATCGTTGTGGAAAGATTAACTATTGGTCTTTCTTTATTGGTAAAAACCGGGGTTTTAAAAACCGTTTTGGAATTTAAGCCAGAAACAGCGTTGACGGTGACATTAGTAGGTTAAATAATCTATTATAACTGCATAAATTTTCACCGCCTGGCGGTGAAAGTGATCACGTCACGGAACAGCCTTTTGAAGATTGTTGCACAGACCATACATGAAGCGTGTGTGGTCTGGGCCACAAGCTACTCGGACTTAGTCAACACTTTATTTTAATTCTATTCTATTCCATTCTGTTCTATTCCGTTCTGTTCTATTCCACTCCGTTCTATTCTAATCTATTCTATTCAATTCCATTCCACTTCCTTCCATCCTACTCCATTCGGTTCTAATCGGTTCTATTCTGTTCCGTTCCGTTCTGTTCCGTCCTGTTCTATCCTATCCTATCCCATCCGACAAAGTATCCACTACGCGAGTACAAAAAACACGAGTTTATTTCTGCAACTCGTTTCACAACCTTCTTACCATGACTCGTCAGGCTTATAGCTCGTCTGCAAAGCATTTCAAGCCACAAGCTATGAGAATGACGAGCCATGGTAAAAAGTGGTTAAACGTGTTGTAGAAATAAAAATATTATTAAACTACAAAGTTATCAAAATGGTATCATGATTTGATATGTTTCACATATATGCATTTATCGTATTCAATAATAATTCATAAAGGAAAACAAAAGAAAATGAATATTTAATCAATACTGTAAGTTTGGATACAGGATTGTCCTAATTTACATGCACCTTTTCCTTCGATTTCTTTGGCTCAAATGTTTCGTATCATATACAGTATTTTTGCCCGAATTGTATGGGATTTACTACGGCTCGTCTTGTAAATGCCCATAACATTTGGGTGTTTATATTGTATTTATTACATGGAACATGAAACGCATAGAAAAAGTTTGAGTGAAATATTTAAATGAATGTCGTTTCGTTGTGAACCTTACAACATCTTTACAGTAATAAATGGATTAATATTAAAGTATCTCGAATTAAATACGTAGGTATTTACAAAAACAGAACTGACCAGACAGGCGGTGAAGGAATTAACAAACTGTAGCTTTTTTGAAAATTATTTGCTGAGCATTAATTTTTCTTACGGGATTACGGTTCCTGCATAGTATTTCGATTACTGCAAGTAATGTATATACGCATATATTGTATACATAATAAAGTGTGTATACCTGTACACTTTTAGAAATAAAGGATAAAACAAACTCCGAACAAGAGTGTCAACTTGATAACTCAAGATATGAGCTAAAATCAAGAGAGTGTCAATGGAATTGTGATATTTCGTCTTTATTTCAAAGACATCATCAGACAGACTGTCAGTCTGTCTGTACACATTTGTATGTAGATTTGTTTCTGAATGTGAATACCTAATTAACTAAGACTAATCCAGGGTACCCTGGCCTCGATTTAAGCAGCTAAAATACCTTTGTTCTCTGAAAATTTTGTTCGATCGTAAAGCTCAAAATGGAAGTCCTGGGTTTTTTACTCTACCGTAGCGTGGATTTGTATTCATTTGACATAAAACCACTGATTTGCTTTTCAATAACTGTACAGCTCTTGCTATCCTTCTCGATTAAGAAAGCAAAGCAAAAATATACAAACCTCAATGGTTCGGAGGATATCTCTAAAGCTGGATCTCTGTTGACGTCGATCTTTCTTTGCTCGATGCTTCGTGCCATCAGTGGCAAGGTCTTTTAAGATGTCGTACACGCCAAACTGCCGCGCGTCAAAGCCTTCGATCTTTTCGCGTCCTAGTTCACAGATAAGGGCGAAGACTTCGCCAGCAGCAATCCTCAGGCTTACATCGTCATTTTGCATCAACTTGATGATCTTACGGCATTGCCTAAAGAACCAAAATTAAGAAATGCAAACTTGTGGCGCTGCGATGCTGCAGTTGGGATGGAAACCAAAATGCAGTGAAATGACAGGACTAACTTAGACCATTAGACAGATTTAAAAGTTGGATAGCTGCACTGAAGATTTAAATCCAGCGTAAAATCTTAATTGAGGGTGCTGAGTCCAACACTAGAAAATCGAGTCACAATATACAGAAAATCGCAACGTTTTGTTGTTAAAATCGCAACATCACAGAGAATATATTTTTATAACTGCAGTAAGTCTAAATGTGTAGTCACAAGCCAGTCATTGAGCTCAAACGCTTGTTTTAAAAAAAAGCTATTAAAATGATTTATTCTTCTCGTCAGAGAGCTATTTTCAGTACTTTTTTTCATACAGCTCCTCGGTATTTCACTTTATTCTTGAAGCATTCCAACATGATACAAAAATAAGATTACCTACAACGTCACTAGTTGTACTGGGCATTTAGTTTCACGTAATATTTATAAAACGAGTAGGAGTGTTTTATCGGAAAAAGTGATGTTTTCTAAGCCGAGAAAATTCGATAAGAAAAACGAGCGTGTCTTTATCACATATAAAGATACGACTCGTTATGATTTTCCTTTGTATTTTCCTCATGAATTATTAAAGAGTTTTTGAATGGACAGTCATAAACAAAATGGTCCTTTATAAGTCCTTCATATTTTAAGCGATCCATTCAAACCGTGCTGCATACTTTAAACGAAATTGTGCTTCATACATTTCAGATTTTTTCAATCGACGCTAAAGAACATATAAGTGGAGAAATGGCAGATTTAAAGTTGAACAACCGTCGTATAATCGTAAGTATATACATAATTCATTTAGTTATATTACATCCTATTTATAAAACAATCTGTCTGTGTATATTCGAGAGAGACTGAGCCTTTCTGATTTTTTGTGCTCTATTTATTCTTGTATTTGGCATAAGCGTATCAATAAAAACATGGATGAAAAGTGAAAAACAAGAAATGACCATGAACTAGCGGGAAACGAATATATATCGTTCTATAAACGTTCTATTGACGGTGATTTGAAAACTAATACGATACTTTGGGCAAAGCGTTCGATAATATCTACATTAGCAACACTATCATAGCAGACGTTAGTATATATTAGTTAATACAAACTTACTTGTCCACACACTCTTCCACCAGACTGTCAGGGGCAACCGAGAGAAGAAGGGCCCAAGCAAAAAGGCACTCGCAATATAAAGTTGATTTTGTGGCGCTTTGGCTAGAGGAAAACACAGACTGTAATGCCGTCACGCAGTCAACCAAATCCTGTTGAAAGAGAAATGACAATTATTCTTAACAAAGTTTGGGCTGTCAGGGAGGTATTTACTGCAATAAGGTTTTCATTAAGTGAAAGAAATTTTTGGGTGTACGAATTCTACATTATACGGCCCAACCAGGACCAGTTGCTTAAAATGCAACTCTGCGGGCCTTCTGCAAGGGATCGAACCCGCAACCCTTCAAATCTAGTGCAGTGCTCCGTGAATTGAGCTACGAAGGCCGTTGCCGAGAACGTGGTCATGAATTTTGTCTGTGACCACGAATCAGTATACATACAGAAGGCCTTCATACCTCAGGTGAGCACTGCACTATTTTCGCTGGTTCACGGGTTCGATACCCAGTTGGAGGCCTGTAAAGTAGTATTTTTCGCAACTGCCCCTGGTTGGGTCTTATATTGCATAATTCGTATACTCAAAAATTTACTTTAACTTTATATAGACACCATTTCATGTTACCGAGTGTAAATACAAAACATTCCTCGAATATACAGCAATAAAAGGCTGTAAATTGGAGCACACCAGGGTAACTTGCCTAATTGCATCATTAAGGGCTAACATCGGTCAATGATTGGACCGACAAGTTACGCTTGGGGGTCTTTTGAGCATCAGTTTCAGGAGTAATAAACTTTAAATTGATGAATGAAGTCCTGAAAGATAATACTGAAATTGCATTAAAACTACGTTGGCGTTGCGACTCCGGGTAAAGTACACTGAACTTTGTGCAACTCTCCGTTGAAGCTTTGTTAAATAAAGTCATCAGACCTTGAGAAATTCCTATTACAAAGCAAAAGAAGGGAGAATTTCCAATTTTATGTCGCTCCTTGTTTAACTCCTTGTCGAGTGAGCGTTCTCCCATTGACCAGTAAAATCGTCATTAGCCAGAGTAAAACGCTAAAGTCCACATCCGTTACTGGTGACTGAACCTGGCACCAAGGAAGTAATAGGTCACATACGACAAGTTACAAAGCGATAGATAAACTGCAAGCGTTTCCGGCTGCCTATGTAGCATCAACTTTCATAGTGCTTAATGAAGCAAGCAATATTTCCTTGAAGTCCATCTTTAGAAGTAATAGGTAAACCAAATACAAGTATATATTAAAAAATAACTAGACTCAAACAAGCTACCCGATAAAAAAACTGTCTGTATACTACGTACACTACCTATTCCAAGAACCTTAAAAACTCAGTAAAAATATTAGGAAAACCAACCTCATGTTCATCAGAGGCAAGGAAACAGCACAATGCAAGGGCAGTTCCACACTACCGGGAAGAAAAACAGTAAAGAACGTTTACACATAAAAAACCATGACTACATGTTAGCGTGAGGACGATTCTGAAATAAAATCGAATCACTGGATTGGATAATACGAGCATACTGTTCCCAGTTAACTCAGTAGCTTGACCGGTAGAGTAGCGATCCGACAACCCGGAGATACGAGTTGAAATCCTGCGGAAGTCAATTCAGCTTTTCGACTGGACTTTCGCAGTGTAGGAAAATGATGAAATTTTTTTCTTAACGACTGGAAATACATAAACGTATTCCTGGGTAATAGTACATTTGTGCACCTGCAAACACTGTACATATTAACCGAGTGCGAGGTCTGTAGGTAAATTCCGAGGCCAAATACTTTCCCCTACAAGCCGGACAAACGAGGTTAATAAGGAATTTATTATATGGCCGGAACATGTATAAATCGGACAAGGAACTCACATTTCGCACCTCAAACTGCAAGCCGGTTCGTACGAAAAAATTATTGCACAGCTAGGCAGTCAATCAGCATGCGTTATTTTGCGGAAAACGAATGCCATATAATAAATATATTTATACTATATATACGTCGAAAACTCCCAATAATTCACCTTCAAATCATGCATGCTCAAATCACTGCAGAGTCAGTAAATCGATCACGTGCAGGCATTTGTATGGATCATATTCACAATGCCAAGTTTCCAGTGCAATGTGGGTAAGACCAGTCTATACAGGGGGAAGATTTGTGTTACTGAGCCAAAATTATAAGTTCTAATTAAGCGAAAAGTTTGCCGTCTGCTCCTGGGTAGTCTGGAACTACCCGTGATGCATAGCCAACTCAGCAATGGGAATGAGGTCTACTGGGCTCTTGCTCGAATTTCCTAGCTGGGTGGCAAATGTTTATGAAAAAAAGAATTTCCATATATTATTCGGTCTAATAAAAGTCGGGATTTTGAAGTTGCCACCGAACATAGCTACTGCAAGAGCTCAATACCAAGCGAAATACGAACATTGAACTCTTATTAGGACTGTCTATATAAGGAATACTAATGAGCGACGCGCTAGTTACTATTCTTTACGTAATGAATGCCAGGAAAAATAGCGAAGCTGAAAGAAAGAAAACTATCTGTCGGGGAGCCAACCCGTATTTGATGTTTGACTTTAGAAACTTCGAGATCTGACTGATTAACTACACAACAGGCCCTAACGTAGCAGAAAATAAAACCACTAAACGTTGTTTAGCAATCTTAATGCTGAGCAAAGAAGAATTAATCTGAGATAGGTTTCCCAAATCTAAAGTATTAACTTTTACTTTTACATCACGTTGGAGCTCCACGAGTCAAAGCTGGAGCTTCTTTCTTCATCTATAGCTCAATCAAGAATTACAAAATAGCTTTCTCAACGAAACCTGTTCCTAAAATGTTGCATTCGCAGCATTTTTCACAGCGCTGACGTTATTGTTATGCTTCGTTGGTTAGAGAACAATGAATGGCTAGCTATTTTTCATTGCATTTGTGTAAGTACATCCTTATTTTTGGACAACATTGGTTTTTTTGGCTGTCTCTATAACCAAAGAAACATACGTATTGCATATGCAACAGTATTCTTCAGCCATTCTTGAATCAATTGTTGTACGCGCGAGCGTGTGTGGGTATCTGTGTAACAAAACTCTACTTACACTAGCTCTTGCAGCAGCTTTAGCAGTAGGATCTTGTAAAGTTGAGATCAGAGGTGACTTCACCAGTTTGAAAATGCGTTCACTATCAGCTCCATATCCTAATTGAACACATAATAGAACGGCCAAGGGCCCAGCACATATTTGATCTTCAGCCTGACCTGAGGTAAGAAGAAGGTTGTTTAGTAAATGTCTTTGGGATCAATGTTTGTCATAGTGCTAAGCTCCTTGGGGAACTGCTACCTCTATCTAAAGACAGAGGACCAATCGGCCTTGTCTTTGCTTTTTCTCATTCTTGTCTGCTTGTCTGCTTCCCTGCCCAGTATTGTAGGGAGGGGTGAGCGACGGGATCATATGTACTGACGATAGGGAAAGCGGGAGGCGCTTGATCAACCGTGTTGATCGCTACAGGAACCCGTAAAGACTGAGTTCCCGGTGACCCGTGCGAGCTACGAATGGTCTTTGTAAACCTTCAGCCAATCACAACTCGTGAAGGTTATCCATAGCCCAGGCTTTTCGGCGTATATGTGAGTGGTCAGTTAACACAACCATACAGAGTTCTCCAAATCCACCGGCGACAGGCGAAAATCGCCGCCTGCTCGTCCTCGCCGTCCACTGTAATAGTGTTGAAAAATTAACTATGACAATGTGTGCTAAATCGGCCGAAGAAAATTTTACAACCGGGTAAAGGAAAATTATGTTTGCTTTGTTACAATTCAATCAAACTATTTCTGAAATTAAACCCGGTTCTATTCTATTTCGCTTCGCTCAGCCGAATAGAAAACATTTCATATTTAAGTGATGACAGTGAGACAGGATGGAGGTGACCGTCCAGCAATGTCAACCAGGCAAGATATGTTTATTACCATACGCTTCGTTTGTGCAATTTAACTGTTATGTTAGGACCTGGATATTATAGCTGAAAACGACAACCCTAAAAACCACTGAGTCACTAAGTGGAAAAGGGAACGTGTAGCCCCGATCATTACCACGATGCGACCATAGTCAATGGAGATATGGTCTGGAAACCCGGGAAATTTCAAAGCGCTTATAATGAGGTTCGACTGTATGTTGGTATGGTCCTCTCCGTGCACAAATCTTCTGTTTTAGGCTTGTTAATATTTAACAACACGGTTGAGCGATTGAACCCGAATGCTGTCACTGGATGATTGCTTCATTGTACCAAAAATACATTGTTCTCACCGTGCACAGGTTTGCATAAAAGTGAACAAAAACGTAGAACTAAGACTTTCGCACAGTTTCGAGACCATATCTCGATTGACTATGATGCGACCCTTGGGGATTTAAGGTTTACATAAGGAACTACGCATGAGAATGTTCGGTATCGTATCTACAAACCACAAACTACTTTGACAAGCGGAAGAGTAATACATTTTTTGGAGAGTGCTAACTAAAACTAGTTGTATGTTGACTATAGATGCAATAACATGGTGTAAGAGAAAAACTAGCAAATGATTAATTACACGCCAAAGGTAAGTGGGCGACTTGAGGATTAGTGCCGCCCCATGGTTGGGAAAGCACAACTGGAAAGTACAGAGTGTGGCTGATTGGCCGGAAGGCGTTATGTGTACTGTGGGAGATGGCCCACATAGCGGCGGTCAGACGGAATAACAACAAGATGAAAAACCTTAAATTTCAGTTTATGATAATTTGAAATTTTCTTAACAAAAATTTCCTGGCTAAAACGTAATTTAGTCTAGTACGAGGACATAATCCTCTAATCGGGCAAACAAAAGGGAGGCAAAATCATCCCTGGCATCTACCGCAACGTGCGAAAATTCGCTTTTAAGGTTTTAAGGTCCCAAGTTTTCGCCTTCCCATACCTAACCGTTAATCCCCAGGTCGTTTCGTGCGGTTCTATAAATTCTTAGTGACGTTTGACGACCACTCAGAAGTAGTCTCCTTCTACTCATAATTTTCTGGAGAACTCTGGTATACCTCCCGATTCAATCTTAGTTGGTTGAAATTGGAAATTGAAATTGAAATGATATGGTGTCATGAACAAGTGGAGGGTGGGCGCCAGACATTAACTTGCCCCCTGTGCTAGGAAGCCTCGCTTCCCTTCCCCGTCTTCATCTCAGAATGCTTTTCCTCCGAAAGTAAAATGTCATGTGTATCCTTTCTGACAGCTGTTCATGAAGAAACTGATCAATCACGGTTATCCAACTCAGGGGCGTACTGTAACCATGCTGAGTGAGGGACTTGTACGTCCATGGCCTGCTCGCTTTACCGACCAACTCAACTTTTATCGACCAATTTTTATCAGTTTATTGACAAGTCAAGTTTTTCCCTACCAAATCTTCGTTTTACTGACCAGAATTGTTGAAAGAGTAGAGGGGTGTCGCACCCCGTCACACTCCCCCGTCTGGTATCCCCTGGTCCTATTAGTCTTCTGCTGTGCCAGATGATGGTATATTTAGAATTAGGTCAGCCAGTTAGGGAATAAAAAGAATATTTTACTTACTAAACAATCTAGTTCCTCAATTAAGTGATACAGATTAATCATGCATAAAAACTATTGGTTAGATATAATCTATATTATAAAATCGTTATCTGTGTGTGTTTGTGTCTGCTTTATGTTGTCTAAATACTCGAAAACTGCTGCGCGGATTACCGCCAAACTTATTTCATTCCTCACAAAAAATCCAACACCCGCGTTAACACTGCGAAAATAGTTTTCTCCACTGCGTTAGCGAGGCGATATACCCAATGTTACAACTCGGAAATTTTACAAATCCCCAGATTTGATAAAAAATTCTCCGATTTGACTAAAAATACCCCAGGAGCAAAAAAAACGAATTCGATGTGGCCTACAACATTACTTCGTACTGACGTATGCCGCTGGAAAGTATTGAAAATGATAACTTCACCCTTCCTAATTGGCAAATAAGTGATTTACTCGCAAAAATCTGTCATCATCCTAGGGTCCAGGAATTCAGGTCCGCGCTCGTTCCCTGGCATACAAAAGCCTGTGGTAAGTCTGTGTCTTGTCTACACTAAATTCTAACGAGTTTGACTTGTTCATGATGCTTTTTGACCGATGGGCCCACATAATGCAACGTGTCTGTGAGGTATTAGCAGTTAATTAACTCACAACATTTCATGTGCTACTTCTCTAGTGGATTTGCAATAGATGCAGCACATATAGGGAGTTGGTGCTTAAACGAAACACCTTAATGTTAACATTACTTTATGTTCAAACAAAAAAAAAATGTTTACATGCGCCGACGATGATAAAAAACTACTGGAACAAAACAAGACAAGCACAAAACAGCTGTCTTCAACCTGTGAATGGTTTTATCATTTTCAATCAAAATATAGTGAGAAAGTGAAGACAGTCTTCAAGAAGTTAAATCTTCGACACCGCCGAGCAAAATTTGTCCAGATTTCGGCAAAAATTCCCCAGATCCCTAGGAAAATGACAAAATCCCCAGATCTGGGGTGAAACCTCTGGGAGATTTGGCGTCAAATATCCGCCAAAATTCAAGTTCTTATTTGCGACATTTAAGTTGGTAACGAACATTCATGTTTGTGTTTTCGACTTTCAAGTTTGTATTCGCAACATCGAAGTTTGTATTCGCAACGTTAAAGTATTCTCAACATTGAAGGAAGTAGGTATTCAACATTTAAGTTTGAATTTTCAACATTTGAGGTTGCTTCGCAACAACTCGACGACAAATATTCACCAAAATTTATTTTGACGTCAAGTGTACGCCAAAATTGAAATTCGCGTATTTTCGACGTTAGGGAATTCAGGGAAAACACGACGTGAACGTCAAGGAGAACGCGGTCTTACTGATACATTTCTGCTCCAAAACAAAGGAAATGGATAATTCGCGGTCCCTTGAATATTTCTCGTGTTGTTGTGGTTCCACACAAGACATGACGAAGAACAACCTCTTGTTTTCGGCACTTAGAGCGCGAGAACGTTGAACTGTATTTTAGCGATAAACGTTAACGGACCAAGTGGAGTTGCTTGGAAGAGTTTAGCACAAAGAAAAAGGACGTCCTAAGTTTAGCATGCGTGGTTCATTGAAGAGGGCCGTAAAATTCAGAACGATCGGTTCACTGACGTCGGCGTTGCAGCTTTCTTAAACTCCCTTATAAAGGCCCATTTGCACTGGCGATTTTTCTCATTCTGATGCATGCAATCGAATGCATTCACGCACGAAAGTATCGAAGGCTACACGGTTCATTATTACACAGCAACGTTCGTCTTCCGGTCTGTACACAAAATGACGCACACTGATTGGCTGCCTAGCTGTGCAATAAGTTTTTCGTATAGATCGGCTAGCAGTTTGAGGGGCGAAATGTGAATTCCTTGTCCGATTTATACATTTTTCGGCCATATAATAAATTACCCTTTATTAACCTCGTTTGTTCGGTCTGTACGGGAAAGTATTTGCCCTTGGAATTTACGCACAGACCTCGCTCCTTCATCGCTCGGTCCGTAAGAAATCCTCGAGCAAATACTTGCCACACTGACCTCCCACTCGGTTAATAAGTAATCGGTACTTTCGTATGTAAGGGGGGCTGTTTATATGGGAGGCAGGACGGGACGTTTTTTATCCCGGGTTTATATGAAAATTTTTCCATCCAGGACGATATCATGTGGGATCACCGGGAACGTTTCACTTTTCATTTCGTTTATCTGCCTTGAAATCATTGTTGGTGTATTCACAATCGACCTTGGATTCCTACAAATATGTAATTAAATTACCGATCATCTCATTTGAGTATATGAACAATTTCTTTTGTATTTTTAGCAATATTCGTTGGAATCACTTCCACTAGGAGTGGTAGTTCTCTTCAGCAGTATTTTTGCAAAGTCAGCTTAATATCTTTCCGGCAAAGCGGGACGAAGTCTTTCTTTTTTATGAATATATTTTACAAGAATATCGAGGCAGACATTTGCGAAATTTTAAGAATATTTTAAGAATAAACCTGAGGCTGAAATTGTGAAAAGAATATAATTTCGTGCGTTGA
>JBAHVQ010000407.1:287887-317527 GCA_036872915.1 Nanipora kamurai | reverse complement strand
AAATATATTGTCTGGGCCATCATATTTTTAACTCGAATTCGTTTTCCACCTGGAGCATCTATTGCTACTATTTTGAAGAAGCAATACAAGTTATGTTTTTTAGGTTTTTGTCTCAAAAATGACGGGGTAAAACTTGAAACAACTGAGTGGAATGCCCTGTCATTTTGGCCTGGTGAGAACCCTGTATTGAGGAAAAACATTTTTAGCAACCCCGTTGAAACAAATTCATTATGTTGTTGTCCTCCTTTTTTTAATGATTGACAAGGAAACACCAACTCCAACAACAATGTTGAATGTTTTCTTCACACTCAATTTCATATCATAATATTTTCCTCTTTTATTTGGTTTTATTTGGACAGGTCATAATCCTCTCTAGGCCTTCTTCCAGGGTTCATACAGAAAACCCTAAACACTTTTTCTTATCTTGGAAACTCCTGGAAAAGTCCTGCAATTGTAGACTGACTCTTTGAAAACCCTGGAAAACTGAACTTGGGATTAAGATTTTTAAATTGCAAATGATTACTATGAAAAAAAGAAGAAAAAAATTCTTTGTTCTTTTATTGAGTTGATTTGCATATAAAAATATGCAACAAAACTAATGCCACTGGAAAACTCATGGGAAAAGGCAGTAATAAGTCCTCAAAAGTCCTGGATTTACAAAATTTTGAAGGTGTACAAATCCTGTTCCTCTAAGCCTGCAATCATTGCTTGATCAATCCTGTAAAGTTTTGCATGGTGATAATTGATATAACTATGTATAGTTTGTGGAACAAACATTAAGATAAAACGTGGTGTTCCCCAAACTATACATAGTACATTGCTTGATCATTTGCATACCTACACTAATGTCTGTTAGTCTCTGTCATCCAACTGTTGATCAGTTAACCGAAAAGGGGAGGAACTGGCAGAGGCCCAGAGGGAGTGGTGACAATTTATGCAAAAAATGAAATATTATTAAGAAACCCAAGGGAATAAGTGATACAGGCCAATGTTTTTATCCACCAGTGCTAGACAAATCTTTGGCTTGTGAAGGGATAAATGACACAAACTAAAATGAGAAGTGAGGGAGCTGATAAATACTTTTACCTTAAAGCTTTTTATTTTTTAAACTTTTGTAAAAAGTCTGGAGATAATTATTTTGCTAATAGGTGATCAGTACAAATAAACATCAAAACTGCAAACCTAAAATTTATTTTTTCATGAACAGTACTGCATGAGTTGCAATAAAATTTCTGTCAGAAAATAGGTAATACTATTTCACAGTCATTATTTGCTAGTAAAGCAACATAATTACACTTCACATGTATTTTTCAAAAATTACTTGATAAAAAGTGCCATTTTGAAGGTAGCACAAATATCCTGCCTCCCAGAATGAATTACAGTAGTTTTACCACAAATTATCAGTTTCTTTCCTGTAAATCACTAATAGTAAATTATCTATATTGGCTGATGCTGTGAGGCATTTAGTAGCTTGGTGTATTATAGATTGTAACCAGTACAAATAGTAACCATTGCTCTTCCATCTGAGTCCATGTAGCTCAATAGTAGAGCATCTTACCAGTGGTCAGAAGGTTATGGGCTTGATTGCCGGCAGGCAGGGGCTCAGATAACTTTTCTGAGCTAACAAGCTTGAGGAGCATGTGCAATTTTGATCCCAACAAATAGTTTTCACTGTCACATGCCTTCACTTATTTTGCACTTGGTTTGAACAAATGTTTTGACAGCTTCGAAATAATAACTGATGAATCAAAGTGCAGTAGGAACTTAAAGTCTTTCCTTAAAATTATATAACATTCTTGCCAATCTTAAACTAACATTCAGTTCCTGACAAAGGCTCAAAATATTTTGATTAGGGATGTTGTTAAAGTGACTTGATAATTATGGTTTCTTATAAAGTAGAATACAATCATTTCTACCTTGGACTATAAGAATGTGAATAAATATTTTTGAATGGAATGAAAGTTTAAGCAACAAGCAAAATTTTTTTTTAAAACAATAATGTAGTGTCTACTTTTTAAAAGTAAAAATATATATAATTTTTTTCTGTTGAAAAAAAATAATAGGGAATGTAATTTTTTTTTTTAAAAAATATATGCCTATTTATTGCCATTAAATTAGGAAAACTATTAACCAAAAAGAAATTGGGTTTACTTCTAATATGTTCTCTCATGGTCTGGATATATTTCCTTTTCCCAAAATAAGAATTTTAAGATAGATTTTCCATGGATGGAAAGTACCTTGACTTACTTTCATTTTAGAAAGGTAATGCTCCAAACATTGAGGTTGATGGAAACTACGTCTTGGTAATCACAGTGAAATGTGATGTAAAATCAAAAGAACAAAAGGATGCTTGTAAAGACTATAAAGTTCAAGGTAAGCATGTACATGTAAATTAAAGTGAGTGAGTGTGCAATTTTAGTTTGCTTAAGTGGATGAGTGTTCAATCTTTAATGGATTGATAGCCCTACAGGCTAGAGGTCCACTTGATTGCAATCTCAATGTTGATGCAAAATATTTTGCTGCTTTATGGCATCATTCCCAGATTTGGTCTAGAAATCAGGCAGAACTCATTATTGACCTTAGAATTAATCAGTTGCACTGTAGTTCTAAATTTAACTGACACACACTGAATCGGCGAGGAATTTTTTAACAACCACATGTATTACGTTTTGTAGTCACTGTGAAGATGCAAAGTGATACTGGATTCTTATCTGCAAGTGAATGGCCCCTTTTACCAGTGAGTTTCACTGCATCAGGAGATCAATAAGTACTATTTTCGAAGCAAAAAATGATGGTCATTCTTTTGTAGTACCTGTAATGCAAAAGTACTTTATTTAGGGTGGTATCTTAGTATATAGATTTACATTTTACACTAAAACAGCTGCAGTGAAGTGTCGTTGCTGGAACAGATACAGTAGTTGTACTTGAAGTGTATACTGTAATTATTTTATTGTTGTGCTGAATTCATTGTTTGGTTCATACATGTAATATATTGATTGGTTTGTTGACTGCATGTATTTGTTGTTTGCTTGTTTGCATGGTTCACTCCCTGGGAAGTTGTTTACTCATTTTTAGTTTCTTGATCTGACTTTCTTTCTTTCTTACTTTCTTTTTTCCTTCATTTCTTTCTTTTTTTCTATCTTTCTTTCACCCTTCCTTTCTTTCTTTCTTTTATCCTTTCACTTATTCTGTCATTTTTACATTCATTCTTTTTATCCTTCTTTTTTCATTGTTTTACTGTGTTTGTTTGCTTTTTTCTTTATTTGTTTGCTTGTTTCTGTTGGTTGGCTTGCTAGTTTGGTTGGTTGGTTGGTTGGGGGTGATTGATTTGTTAGGTGGGTGAGTGGTTGCTTGATCAGGTTTGGTGCCTAAGTGGTTGTTTAGGTAGGGGGTTGGTTGGGTTAGTTGGTTTGATTGGTTGGGTTAGTTGGTTTGATTGGTTGGAAAGATGGTTGGGTAGGTGGTTGGTTGGAGGTTTGTTGTATACTTTAGGTGGTTGGTTGGTTGGTTGATTGCTTGATGTTTCTTCTGCATACATGTACAGTAGTGGTGCAGTGCACTATATGATACATGAACTAAATTTGTCAATTGCTTTGCTAGTTCTATGGAGCAATGTTTTTAGTGTATCTTTCTTATGGAGTTGTCTGGCTAATTGTTTCAGCATGTCAGTGGAGAGAATTATTGAGGATACAGGTACAGCAAGCCTTATGAAAAATGATCTCCTAAAGCCATTAAAGAACACGAACTTGATTCAAGCATTTTACTCTGGCTAATGCCTGGAAATTTTACTGGTCATAGGGATGAGTCACAGTAATCAATAGGTTAAAGAACAAGATTGTTGTAGGTATCCACCGCCCTGCCTGAAAAAAACTTTTTAAGCATCAAGAGCTTTTATAATTATGAAATATTATGTTTTGACTAGTTTGTGAAACATAGTGATGGGATTAGTGAGAGTAACTGCAGCTTTACCAAAAGAATGACACCTGAGTAACCTTCCTTTTTGCATTCTTGATCAGTTACTGTCCAAATAGATCTTAACCTTGATGTATTTTGGTATGAAGCAGTCAGTAGCAGAAGCGGGCAGTACCTTTGGACCACAATATCACGTTTGAAATGTCTTTAACAAGTGTTATCTTCCATGCCCATAATAATGTCTAGCGATAACCCAAAATTATGGTGTGGATTCAATTTCGTATTGTGCATAAGTACTTCCATACATGAAACTGACAATTATACTTTACTGAGGCACTTTTGAAAAAAAATAGCTGTGTGGAGTGGTGTTTTTTTAACTCAGTTAAAATATGCATTGGCTAACTTATTGTTTACTGTTAAATTTTTGTCTTGTTCAGCTAACACACAAGCACCATACAATACACGAGGTATTACAGCATAATCACTCAATTCTTGATGCATTAGATGTTTGTGAAAGTTGATTATCCTTGTTACTGCAGTGTTGAGCAAGACTGTTGGACAGGTGTTGTTGAAAGTGACTGACAATTTGACTCTGGTCATCTTAACTTTGGAGATGACCACTGGGAACCCATTGAAAGGTCCATCACTTCCACCAGCACCAACACTTTTTCTCAAGACTATACTTAACCATGAACATCAACTTTCACAAACGTCCAGTGATACTGGGACCACATTAAAACATTTACTTTAACTGTTTAACAGCCAATCCCTTTGGCCAGTAAAATTGTCTAGCGTTAGCCAGAGTAAGAAACTTAAGTTCTCCCTTGCCCCTTAATGGGTTAATGTTGATGCACACGCATCTTGTGTGACAAAACTTCGTTTGGACAACTAGCGAACATTTGTCAAGCTTTTTATTTGAGAAAAAAGATTTTTGATCACTGGTCATGAGAAGGTTGCAGGTTCAATTGCTGTCTGGGGCTCAGAAATCATTTTTCTGAGATAATGAGCGTGATAAAAGGTTTGCTAGTCATCTGACATATACCAAGTGCCCGCATGAACCGAATTTGTGTTCAGCAGTAAAATGTCATTAATTTATTATTAATTATTTTTAGTTCTGGATTGGCGGTGTCATTGCACTTGGTAAGTATGTTTGTCCCAGGCTATCAGAAGGAGAGAGTGGCAACACTTGCCTGATATTTTCTGGACAAATACTGTATACTTGCACGTCTTTTTCATTTCCTTATTTCCTTTACCATAATAATGTTGCATTATTTTGTGTTGTTCTGTTTCATTACATTTGATCCCTTTCTTCAAACTATTTTCTTGTATAAGAAATAATATGTACCAGTAATGCATAATGCTGTTAGTCCCACATGGTTTTGTGCTTTATCTTGAAGGTATGCTAGAAAAGGCTGTGCTGTTTACTGAATACAATAATGTAAACATGAGTGGTATACCAGGTATTCAAAACATTAACTTTACTTCCCCAGCGTGGTACAGTATCTGAGATTTGATCACTTTTGCAATCTGTCTTTGAGTGAAATGAGGAACTATTGTTGTTGATGGTCTTGTAGTGTTTGCTCAGGTTTCGTCCTGTGTTAAACGAACTTTGTCCCGGATATTCATTATCATTGCCAGTATGGGTTTTGGAATAGTAAAGTAAGTTTAGCAGCGAAGCAGAGAGACATTCTGTCAGAATGTCTCACAGTTTCAACAATAGTTTTGTCTTGACTCATATCTTGAGTTTTCAAGATAACATTATTCTTCAGAATATGTTTTATTTTATACTTTCTGAAATTGTTGGCTGGTCATGGTTTTTGATATTTAGGTTGCTAAAGTCAAAACAGAGAAGACATGTATTAGTAGGGTTCCTATGGTCCTCGAAAGTTGTTGAATTTACTTTTCAAGGCCTTAAAAATCCTTGAATTTAGGTTTAAGTCCTTGAAAGTCCTTGAATAAAGTAAGATTACTTTAAATATCTTCTGCTCAAGAAAAAGAAATGCCATGTTCAAAATGAGTTTCCTTCCTTTCTGTCTTATAAAAAACAAGTTGAACATAATTTTATGTGTGAAACCATTACCTAGCACTCGATAACTTTTGGTCTAGTAGAGAACTGGTTAAACCAGATTTGGCATGCCTGAAGTTACGCACACTCCAATGTGTACTTTAGTTCGATTTTGTTACCTCTCTGTTGGTAGAAAAATCCTTGAATTTGATAACAGAGGTCCTTAAAAATCACAGAATTGATGCTTGAAAAAGTACGCAAACCTTGGAGACCTGTTTAAATTGTCAATAAATTATTTATAATCAAATCAATGCGGATACTATTGTAAAAACAAAAAAGAATAACAAAGATGATAAATCAAAATAATTCATGATTATAATAATGATACAGTACGACGTGTTTTTGTTGCAACAAAGTAGGTTCTCTCTTACATAAATTTCAATCCATGACTTACCTGTAACTTTAGCAGAGTAGCCAATCTGTTGTATCATAATTATTTGATGCTCCCTTCCAAATAGACCTCGTCTTGGAGTAGCAATGCATTGTGTCCTTGGTGTTGGTTCTCTCTATTTTATCCTGTGTAGTATAGAAGGTTCATACAGAGAAACCTCAGTAAGTAATTTCGTACATTTTGAAATCAATTTAAATTCTTCAAATTTCATGACAAAAAATGTCATGTTATATCTGATGTAATTTTCAGGAACAGACAGAAGCTCATTATTTTATTATTGTATAAAAATTAGAGTGCTGCGTCGGCAGTATTGAACGGCTATGTAGATAGTCAAAAGTTTTGAGAAACTGCCGGAATTTAACAATGCTTCAACTAACGTTCCGAGCGAAGGCCCTTTGTCGGAGTGAAACGTAAAATGGAAAAAAAAAAATAGATGGCATTTTTATATTGAGAAGAAATCATGTGACAAAACGATGACCAATAGGATTTAAAAATCGATAACAAACTAGCTAATGAGATGTAAATGATGGATAGTCATTTGCTATTTTAAAACGTCCATCAGTTAACCGGCAAGGGAGACGACCCGGCGGAGGCCTCAAGGGAATGGTAACACGCAGACGGGTAATAAGCAGCAGGTTAAAAAAAAAGAAAACCCAAGGGAATAAGGGACGCAAGCCAATGCTTTTTATGCTAGGAAAAACCATTAACTTGTGTGAAGGAAAATGTCGCACAGTTGTTTTAAAAGTGTGTGGACGTGAAACATTGAAAGCTTTTTGGATGGCGGTGTCTAATAAATGATTCGGATAACCGCGGTTGACAAAAAAGGATCTCATTTCCAAAGATTTAGTGTTAAAATCATGGTCGCCACTGCAAAGGCGGCGAAGACGCAAGAATTGAGAGTATGGGATGGACTGTTTAGTATGACTCGGGTGGCAGGACGAAAATAAAAGGTAACAATGAGAGTCAATCGGCTTGTAAGACGCTGACGTACAGTAGTGAGGGCATCATCTTTAATAGAAACTAAAATGTCTAGGAACGATACACAAGCTTCGCTGATTTCCCACGTGAACTTAAGCGCTGGATGGAAGTCATTAACAAAGCTGATGAATCTTTCTAAATCCGTACGTGAGCATGATGCTGTACCTCAACAATCATCAATAAATCTGCCGAAGAAATCAGGGATGGGACCTGTGATTCGTTCAAAGATTTGTTTTTCAACATAACCAACGAATAAATTAGCGTAACTAGGGCCCATCTTGGTGCCCATCGCTACACCACTTATGTGCTGGTAATGTTGAACATACAACCAGAGGACGTTCAGCTTGACGAACGTCCTCTGGTCGTCTGACATTTACCAAGCTCCATGAACAAAGTTTCTGTTTAACATTAAGTATTTCCATCATTATTATCATATTGTGACCTCCGCGTAGGCAATACGTATGACGAACCTGCACCCTAGCTCACCATCTTAGTCGCTGTAGCTCAATGGTTAGAGCGTCTCACCGGCCATCAGAAGGTTGCGGGTTCGATTCCCGTCTAGGGCTGAGAAATCGTTTTTCTGAGAGAATGAGCTTGACGAACGTCCTCTGGTCGTCTGACATTTACCAAGCTTACACATGAACAAACTTTCTGTTCAGCATTAAGTAATGTTGACCATCAAACGAAAAATTATTGAGGGTAAGCACTAGTTCTGTCAAATGAAGTAATGTAGCGGTTGGCGGTTGTAAAACGGTTCGTTAGTCAAAGAAACATTTTATGGCTTCAAGATTATCACGATGAGGGATGGCTGCGTATAATGATTGGACGTCCGTGGTGAAATTAAATTTGTGGGGGCTCGTGAAATGGATTTTGTCGAAAATCTGCAAGGCATGTTTCGTGTCTTTGATATAAGAAGGTAATTTCTTAACCATGGGATACATTACGTTATCTAAAAAACTGGAAATAAGCTCCGTAGGACAACTACAAGCGGAAACAATAGGCCTACCAGGATTATTAGGTTTATGAATTTTAGGTAAGAAATACATTACTGGGGTTCTCGGAGTCGTAAGTAGAAGGTTTGAAGCAGAGGCAGGCAAGTCGCCGGCTTGAATGAAATTATTGATTGTAGTTTTAACTAATTTTTGGTGAGATAAGGTCGGATCTGAATCTAGTTTGGTATAAAAGGAGATGACACTAAGCTGCCGAAGGCCTTCCTGTCGATACCAGTCAGCTGTCCGGACAACAACAGCACCACCTTTGTCAGCGGGTTTAATGATAATATCATCCCGACACCGTAACATTTTCGGACATTTTCGCTGACAACCCATTGATTTCTTTTCGACGAAATAAAAATATTCGAGACTGTTTAGTGCACAGTACTTTAAAACAAGATTCATCGTCATCAGCGGGTACCTTTTATTGTTCGCGTGCCCGTTGCTACACATGCGCCTTCCTTAACCCCAACGCCCAGATTTGTGGGCCCAAATCTAACTTCGTAATTCGACATCATTTTACATGCACCTCTTCCAACATTTACTGCATATCCTGTAGTAAACGTTGCAAACTCTACATCGGCGGAACTGGCCGACGTCTCTCGGGCAGATTTGCTGAACATCTTCGTCCGTAAAGAACAATGATGTTGATAAACCCGTTTCACGGCATTTTAATAGCACTAACCATTCGTTTACTGATATGAAAATCTGTGCCATCTCACAAATTTCTGGGAGTAACGATAGCCGCAAAAGACAAGAAAGACGTCTTATTTCCATACTTGGAACCATCTATCCCTATGGAATCAATGAGCGCTTCTCTTTCATTTAATCTCTCACTAAGTTACTGTTTTTGTCTTGCAGGGGGAGATAAAAACGTTAGGTTGTGAGCTTTGTTCTCTCAGATTATATTTTAGTAATTATTTCAGTTTGCCTCATTCATCCCTTTACAAGCTAATGATTTGTCTAGCAGGGGCGGATAAATACATTGTCTTGTACTTATTTTATAATGACATTTTCCTTCACACAAGTTAATGGTTTTTCCTAGCATAAAAAGCATTCGGTTTTCCCTTATTCCCTTGGGTTTTCTTTAGTTTTAACCTGCTGCTTATTACCCGTCTGCGTGTTACCATTCCCTTGAGGCCTCCGCCGGGTCCTCTCCCTTTCCGGTTAACTGATGGACGTTTTAAAATAGCAAATGACTATCCATCATTTACATCTCATTAGCTAGTTTGTTATCGATTTTTAAATCCTATTGGTCATCGTTTTGTCACATGATTTCTTCTCAATATCAAAACGCTATTTTTTTTTCCATTTTACGTTTCTCTCCGACGAAGGGCCTTCGCTCGAAACGTCAGTTTAAGCATTGTTAAGTTCCGGCAGTTTCTCAAAACTTTTGACTATTTGTTTGTTGATTAAATGTAAACTCAGTTAGATTTTAATGAGGTAACCTTACTGTAGGTTATAGTAGTCTGCAAAAGTAATTCTTTAAGTAGTTATTAATTCACTTAATAAAGTAATTAATTTCAGATCACTTTTAAAACCACAAACGGTGACCTGGTGAATGTACAGTAAGACAAAAAAAACTGAGATGGTTTGCTGTATATCCATTCCACATCAAGTTGAACTATTATTCACATTGATAAACTGCATCCCAGTCCTAAGGTTTACATTATGACTAATAATATGTTAGGAAAAGAGGGAGTGTTTTGAAGAGACAATGTCAGTATTTTGAGTATTCTGTTGTTGACTGGGAGGAATGTTCAAGAAATATGTTTAATATAGGGATGGCTAATTCAAAATCATGGTAATTTCAATTAATTTTGAATTTAACAGGAGAAATCAAACATAAATAACATGAAGTTATATGCTGGAATTCCTTTAGCTTTCCTTGATGTAGCCATATGTTTGTGTGTCTGTGTGTCTTTGGTGCGGACTATGCGAACTTTACGTATTTGCAAGAACGTCGTGAAACTAACCCTGTACCGCCGCTTCACCAAGATTTTAGTGTTTGCTTTTGTTGGTAAGACAATCCTTTTATGCTTCTGTTTCAAGACGATCTTAGTGGGGAAAATGTAATTATGATTACAGTGGTTGACACAGGTCTTTGCACTTTCTTTGTAGCATCAGTTTCATTTATGATCTGGGCAATTAAATACCATCATTTCAATGTATGCATTGAGGTATTTCAAATACTAGATATTTTTACACTCATTGTTTTTTCTGCTGTTTTTTGTCATAATTTAATAATTATAGTTGTGATAATTATGTGTAAGTGGGCACTAATTGAAATCTGGCATTAGTATCTAACTACCGGTCTTGAACTAAGTGACCCTTGAGACCTTATTTTGGTTCCCTGTTAGGCTGTGGTATTTTAGTGCTGTCACCATAGGTCAAAATCAGCTTGTTATTATATTGGGAAGTCAATATTAAATAGATTCAACCATTTGCGTGGATATCAATTCTAGAGTATAGTAGCACTATTTTAGCATAATATTAGATAATTATATTGCTTTTTTTTTTTTTGCTTTGGTCAAATCATTATGTATAGTATTTCTGCTTTTCCCCTTTTTCATATTTTTTTGTATGAAGATAATTCACATTGTTTTTTTGAACAATTGTAATGTGTATCTTTTGTAGAAAACCAAGAGGGGTTGAGAGACGGCCAGAACTCTGGAGTAGAAAAACTGACATATTGGGTGAAAGCCCTTTGTTGGAATTCCTTCACTTGAAATGTCAGTTTTTCTACTCCTAAGTTCCAGCTAGGTCTCTCAACCCCTTTTGGTTTTCTACAAGTTGTTGAAAAGTGCCCACACAGCACTTTACTTCTATACTAAATACAGTAAATTAATGTATATCTTTGTTTTGCTCAGCACTCTGCAAGCATGTTGTGCAAGATTATTGAAAGTACTCATCTTTTTCTGTAATGCTTCAAGTATGCTTATGGAAAGTTGTTGGGTTTTATGATACTCTCATTTTCTTAGGACTGGAAAAAACTTTGGATTGATGATGCCTTCTGGCATTTCCTTTTTGCAATTTTCCTCTTGGCAATTATGGTGCTGTGGAGACCCACTGCCTACAACCAACGGTCAGTTCTTGGTACTACTTAGTGGGCACTTGCCTTCAATAACTGCCTTGTGTTTTTCATTGGAGTAATTGTTATCCTGCAAACTAACCCCCTTTATTTGCATTGATAGGTATACCTTCACATCTTTGATGGATGTTGGTGATGTTGATGATGATGACATGACCTTATCTGAACCTTTCCGTAAGTTATACCCCAGTATAACGCATTGAGAGGCAAGGGTGCACTTAAGTATTTTACTCTGGTTAACGACAGACTATTTTACTTGTCGGAGGGATGAGCTCTGCCTTTTAAAGTCTGTAACAGAATAAGTTCAGTGATAACAGACACATTCCTTACTGCTACATTACTTTGTTTGTAAGTTTCCTGAATTAGTGGACCACTGAAACTGGGCAATTTCAAAGCAAGACCATAGATTGGTAAAGTACAAGTGAAAGTGTTACAGACCTGCACTAGCTCTTGGCTGAGAGGACAATTTATTGGAGGTAGGGCCACCAAATCGTGAAAACCTATAAAATAAGAAAATAAGAGCACTGTGTTCTTAATACCAGTAACTGCCAAACTCTTCTTGTACATTATTATGATATATTTTTCAATGCTGTGTTTTGTGTAAATTTTGTTAATAATTATTTATTTTGTAGAAAAATATGAAAATTTTACAAGGGATATGAAAGCCTGAAAGTTCACTTATAAGATCATAGCTGATACTGGTTGTATTTTGAATACCCATGCTGCAAAAAGAGTCAAAAAATAATCTCCGTGCAGAATACTGCAAAAGGAAAAAACAGAAAAATGACATGCAGCTTCGCAAAATACATCACTTGACAGTTGTAGCACCAATGAAGAACAGCGGCCAAAAAGGATAAAAAAAACTTGAAGTGTGTTTGTGTACCAAATTAGAACAAAAATCACTAGACTGATTAACACGTTATAGCCATCTATTTCTGGGTGGCTAGTGAAAGACGTTATCATCATTTTAACCCTTTAACACCCACAGCTCATCCCTGTGAGAAGTAGAATTGTCTGGCATTAGCCAGAGTGACATACTAGAGTATACCCTTGCCCCTGAATCCTCAATGAGTTAAGGAAATAGTTTAAGGAAACAACTAAACGATAGACCACTTTTAGACTGACAATAGAGATCTTAACTAACTTTAGTTTTTGAATAATTAACATTTATTATTTTTCTTTCAATCCAGAACAAGGTGAAAGAGTGTTATAAACAGCATACATCGAGTTTTGCTCGAGATTTTGAGATCAAAATAAATTGATTTTATCTAGGCTTGGTTGTCATTTCTCTTTTTATTTTTTGAGTAGAGGATATCAAAATGAGAAACAAAAGTGAAGGAGAAGCAAATACTTGTCTTGAGAAGAATAGAAACAAAGTGGTATGTGTTGGAATAAAATTTAATGCAACGATAACGGCATAGAAAGTTAAAAGGGTGGTAGAATCCAGAACATAAATTTAACAGCGTACATTTTAACTTTCTTCCCTGTTGTATGTTGCCTGTGCACAGACTCTCTAAACACGATGAGAGAGTCTGTGTTGGTAATCATGTTTCCGGTTACATGTTTTTTTTTTTCAAGCTTTGTGGAAACGTATTTGATTTGCCCTTTAATTCATTAATATTTAAATTTTCTTGTTGCAAAGCTCGGGAGAAAAGATTAGGGCGTGACTAATCACAGCGGCTGTGCGCAGCTTATGTTATATACTGCCTAATATGGACCATCCTGCATGCAATGATAACGGCATAGATTTACCCCAGATTTACCAGTGAAAGTGGCCACTTCAAGGGACCACCATTCCATGACTTTATTCATATGAGGTTCTGCTATAGTAGGGGGTTGTTGGTAAATACTGTCTACCAGCATTATAACAATTTTTCAAGGATAACTAAACCAACAATACATTCGTACTCAACACTATTATTCTTGGTTTTATTTTCTAGGAGGACGTTAAGTGGGTTGAGGAGAATACCCCGTCAGCTGGTGGAATTGATACGTAAGGAAGTCAAGTTTATTTTTTAACTGGTCAGAATACTGAAATGATTGAAATGTGGTCATGAAGTTAAAAAAAAATCAATCCTTTGAAGTTTTGCATGGTGATCATTTGATATACTATGTAAAGTTTTTGGAACACCACGTTTTATTAGCGTTAAAAATAAAACGTGGTGTTCCACAAACTTTACATAGTATATCAAACAAAAATCACTTTTGGTGAATGTTAAGTCAGAATAAAACTTTTGCCAATTTTAGAATTTTAAAGATTAAATTGCAGGAAACGTTAAATTAGAGCCAAAATATTACAGTGGAAATCCTGAGTTATTTCAAGATACAACAACTACTCTTTTGCAGTACCCACCAAAGCTTGCAAAAAATTGAAGTACCTCTGATATTTTAGCATTTTAGTCCTCAACTTTAAAATACAAATAATTTCAAATATGGCAAGTGTTGGTTTTGAATAATAATATTAATTTCCTAGATTTTAAATGTTAAGCCACAGAATAGAGGGAAATAATGTTACATCATAATTTTTACAACGTCATTTTGTCTTTTCCCCCCTAATGTCACTGATTCTCTAATTTAGCGCTTTGCCAAGCCTTATGGATTGTGATTATTAGTTTGGACTACATATTTCTTCAATCACACAGTTGTGCTTGTTTTTTATAAAACCCATAACATTTTGGATTTGCTTGCTGTTCTTTAGAGTGAAATAAAAATGGTAAAAATGTAGTATTCTCGAGCTATTTCCTTTGGAGACAAAAAGATCAGTCTAATTGAAGAGCAGTCTAATTGGCTGATTCGACATTAAACATTAATTTATTATACATTTCCTAGTGCCAATAATATAATGATTAATTTTTTATTTCAGGTCCACTTAATCAACACAGGTCTAATGAATATCTAGTCCATATCTTTGTTTTTTGAAGCCTTTTAACTTTTAAAGCCCTCATTACTTAGGGGTGAGCTGGAATGGTAGCCAGGTCAGGTCACTAAAAAGCTAACCCCCCAAATATTGTAAATCTCAGCCATGAAAACAACACAATTACATGGAAACGAGCCATCCCGTTTGCCTGAAGCCAGCTTGCTTTAAGCCAACGAGGCCAGTCCGACAGCTAATCCAGCTCCCCTAATAAACTTGGAAACAAGCCAGCCTGGCAGCAGGGATGACGTTTTTCTCGTTAAGGATCCGCTGAACTGTCAGGGGATATTATGTTCAAAAGATGCTGGATTAACGCACCGGTATTTCCTGCATGTTAGTTATAGCCAGGTGAATTGTCTGTCCTTTAATTCTTTAACGTGCAGTGTCAGATAGATCGGACACCAAGAACAAAAGGACAAACGAGAGGACAAAGAACAAAAGAAACAAATTCATTCGTCAAAGGGTCAACTAGGAAAACAATACAAATTGTACTTATTATATCTTTCTGTTTTCTAATACCATGCACACGCGAAAGAGCGCATTGTTGAACATCAATTAAAACACGGGGAAGTTTTTTTGGAAAACGAGACGAAGGCAGACTTTTTAAACTAAGTTTGGGGCGTTTTCTTATTAAATCGGTGTTAAAGGAAAAATCAGGCAGAAAGTTGTCGAAATTTTATGTCCAATAAGATCACATTTCCAAACCATAATCTCAGTACTAGTTCCCATTAAGTTCTTATTGTGAGCTATGAATGAGCCTTCCGTAACATGACCAATTACCTACCAGCCTAGGTAATTGGTCATGCAAGCCACTGACAAATCACGACACTTTGCTCAGCCAGTCGAAGAATTGTCCAATGCTTGTCCTCATCTAAATGAAGTGTTACGGGCTGATTACATGGATTCTTTTCCCGGGTTCACGAACAAACAACTTAAAAATTGACGTTGCGATTACATGGCGAAAATTCCAGCCCGGTTGACCATGCTGAAAAATCCCATGTAATCGTACGACAAAATTTCAGTCCGGGCTGAAAATTGAAAAACGCGTAGGAACTATTCCAAATTACGAAAATAACAAAGACTGTCTCGCAATTTCTGCGTGGATTAACTTTCGATTTCAATTTCAGCCCGGGCTGCGATTTCCCATGTAATCGCGAATATTTTCATCCCGGTATACCGGCCTGAAAATTCAGGTCGGGCTCAAATTCTCCATGTAACCAGCCCCTAAATGACAACCAAAGATATTTTGTACTTTTTTTTCCATTGTGTAGGGATCCCTTATGAAGAAGTTCCCGAAGGATCAATCGAATCGCTTACTTTGTTTTATAAACATGTTACTTTCATAGACATCTTTTGTGATGTATTTAATGACAGTACAAACACAGCAAGGTTTTTATTTTGATTTTTAGACTATGTACCTCCAGTTGTTATCAATATATTCAACAAAACTATGCGCCGCATGCGTTTTTAGCGCTTTCAGAACCTAAACAGATAAAGTTCTGTAACCTACTTGTGGCTTTTTGCAATAATTTAATTCTGTACATATATTGAGCCTGGCCCTACCGTGAGTAATCATGTCAACGCAAGTTCTCCTTGGCAAAACTGCATTGACGTCTGTAGGATAGGTCTAGACTTTAAGACTTCCTCCTGCAGTAGCGATCATTTTCTCTGTATGATGAACGGTTCGCCTACTTATACTTCCTTATTTCTTCTTATTACAAAATTCAAAAGTACTCCCGTTTTTGTGCAAGTTGTATGCCTGTTGTTGTTGATGGCGATAGTATGAAGAGGTTTTTTGCTTGTTGGTGGTTAGTTCGAAGTCCTTAATTGTTCTTCTGTGAATTGCAAGTAATTGTTTTGATCGGTTTAATTGTTCTTGGTCAAATGTTGTATACCAACATTTTGTTGTTAGTAGTTGTATGCAGTTGGTTGTTGTGAGAGATTCAGCTGAGTCCGATAATGTCAGTTATTGCTACCTACAGTCTTTCTCAAAGCTATATATAACCATAGACGCTTAAATTTTTCAAATATCAGCTGATACTACCAGTTTCAAATCATTTGCTGAAAAAACCCCCAGTTAAATCCGATCCGATCTGAGCCGAATATTCCGACTGGAATTTCACAACTGAAATCTTCGAATTCGATTACAGTTGTACCAATTAGTAGCAACCCTGCAGCAACTTCGAAAAGAAGGCGTGAAATTTCTACCTGTTTGTTTATTTATATTCTATAATATGACTCTATACGTGATAAATACTAATTGTTTCCACATCTTCAAATTACCTCAACCTATTATTTTTCTCATTATTTGATTAATAGCTGATTGTAAGTGATTATAATAAGCCGATTGTGACCTGAAAATACCCCCGAATGCATCTACGAAAATCTAAAAATAGAAAGTATTCCCCTTTCCGCACTATCCCGAAAGCTCGGGCTCTCGGCCCAGTCCATGCGCCTCAAAGTTGGTGTTCCGTAGAGTATTTTAGAAAAACTTTAGCTTTTGCTCCCCACAGTGAAAATTCCTTTAAAACTGCAACTGAATGTGGACTGTCTTCCCCAAAAAAGTATGCATAAATTCTACGATGGTTTAAAAAGTGCGGGCCGACATAAACTGTTAGCTTAAAATGCACTACAATTGTAATAACTTTGTCAAAAATTGATCGCCGAATATTCATACAGATACTTTTCCATAGATAGCCGGTGGATTTCAAAGGATTTAAAAATATAGTATGTTTAAAGTTTTTACATTTGTGATTAGACCACCGTGTCACCATACTACGACAACAAATACAAGAATTTTTCATATTCTACACATGCGTTATTTTGGTTATACTATAAATTGATAATCCTTGCGTGAAATGAACTGCAACCAAATAAACCATTTCTCTAATGCCAAGTTTCTAGTGTATGACGTGATATATCATACACAAAAAGGAGTGTATGATCTGATATCCAAACACCAAGAGGTGAGTTGAAAAACGAGGCGATAACCGAGCCGGTTTTTAACCAACTTCGAGGTATCTGGAAATCAGATCAAACACGACTTTTGAGCGTATGATATATCTTCAAACGATTCCGTATTTGAGGAGAAAATCGGGTTTAAAGTTGTCGAAATTTTATGCTAATTAAGATCACATATCCAAACATCGTCTCCGTACTAATTTCCTTTGTGTTTTCGTTATGAATTAGTAATGAATTTGAGAAGGGTAGATACAATTCTTCCTGGGGTTAAAGGGACAAAATTATAAGTTTAAATTACGGGCCAAAGTGACCAATTTGTCCCAGGGCGGACTGGATCTACCCGTCATACATTAGGAGCTAGACCTTAGGGAAATGGTGTATAGTCCAAAAACTCTTAAATAGCATTGGTCATTTTCTTTTTCAATGGTAACCTTTGAGGAAGTGGATGGCATTGCCTCGGGTTCACCATTCAGCCCTTTATTTGCTAATATTTTTGCTTTCCCATGAAGGAGTATGGTTAAATAATTGTCCCCGTGAGTTTAAACCTCTGTATTTTTTTTAGATATCTAGATGAGTGTTTTATAATTTTTCCTTCCAGAAGCCATGTCAAATGCTTTTTAGATTATCTAAACTCACAACACAGTAATATCAAATTTACTTCTGAATTAAGGTTAACAAAATCCTACCTTTCCTAGACTTCTTCATTGATCGTACGAATGGCCTCTTCACTTCTGTTAGTCGCAAACCTACTTTTACTGGACTATTCACCGATTTGGAGAGCCATATCCTTTTATCAGTTAAACGCGGTCTTTTATATATTTTATTTGATCGATATTTCAAGATCTCGTCTTCCTATCAAATCTTCCACTATGAATTCAACTTAAAGGATTTCTTATTAATGGTTATCCTGTTGTCGTTTTCGATCGTTGCCTTGCTGTTTTCCTTGATAATTTTTTCTCCCTCTATTACTTGCACGGCTGTTCCTAAGTGGGTAATTTATTTTACCTCCTTTTCATCGGTGCTCATTCGTTGGAAATCTATGTAAACACTTTTCTTGTTGCTACCCACAGAATAACCTTCGTGTTATTTTTAAACCCAGTTTTCGTTTATCTAACTCCTTTTTTAAGGTCCAAACTCCCAAGTTCCTGAGATCGCATGTTGTACATAAATACACGTGTCAATGTTGCTCAGCATTGTATTTCGGGCAATCACGCCGTCCTCATACGTGCATCTCAGAACATTTGGGAGTCTTACCTTTAAGGCTTTAACGGGCAAGAAACTAACTCAGCCATCACCATCTACCCTCCCATTTTACTCCAACGAAACTTGCCATCCGGTCTCTTTTGATGGCTTCTATATTTCGTCTTCTGGCAACACAACACTCGAGTTGCTTATTTCTAAATTTAAACCTTCTCTTAATGAAAATATTAGTTCTATTGCACTCTCCTTATTTGAATCTTTTCTACGTTCTCTCCTTTTCATTGGCTAATTAATTATTCACTTCGGCAAATATATCTTAGGTTATGTCATTTTATTGTATTTCACTTTGATGTTGCATGTTGGCAACGAAACGTCAGTATAAATCCCTTCTTAACATGTTTTGTCTTATTTTTTGGAAAAAGATTTTTGTCTTCTTTTTTTGAGCTGGGCTCGGATTTTCATGCTCAGATTATATTGTATATAAACATGAAATTGTGTGTATATATATAGTCATATTGTGCATAAACAAGAGGTAGACATATTGGGGGTACAAAAAAGTATAGATTTTGCCCCCACTTACTGACAATAAAAAAGCCCAATTTTGGTTTATGGGACTCCGCTCACGGTCCACCGATTACAAGCAGAACTTCAGCCAGGCAAAAATGTAAGCTAGGGCTATGATTTTCAAATTTCAAACCAGTTAACCGAACTTTTAACACTTCTAAACTTCATACTTGAAGGTCTCTTATTTAAATGCAGTTTACCTTTACTACAATTCCCAGTGACGTAACTACCGGCGGTAAGCCCCCTAAAAACCACTGGTCCACCCAACTGGCAGACTAATGTAATCACCAACTATTACTCATTTCTGATCTCACTAATCCAGTTTAATGAAGTTTTAATTGAAATTAACTGACCAATCGGATGTTACTGTTGGTAAAACCTCAATCGTCTATAAATTCATAACTTTTTCATTGCTTTCATTGCACCATTACAAATTCACAATCTATATTTTTACGATTTCTACACATACCGTCAAAAAATCACTATTTGTTCATGCGTTCATACAGACTCCAAAACATCGACAATAATCGTGATTTTATGCACGTGGGATGTATAATATATAGATTATAATTTGGTTGAGTTACGTCACCATTACGTTATCGCAAAATTGAAGTACCAAAAGATATATTTGAACGGTTACATTGCACATGACATTCTCGGGAGTGTTTTGAATCAGGATTGCAACTTATGATAAAGCACCCAAAGATTTCATGATCTATTCGAGATAGCCACATTTTTTGTACAAAAGATGACCCTCCGGAACACAAAAATTTTCATAACTTCGTAAAACGTATGGTTTTTCGGTTACAAGTTCTGGTTCAAATGCGACCTAGGAATATAGCTTATTCCATACGTGCTACTGAGATTTACTGACAAAATTGATCGTGTGAAAATGTGTGGGAAATATTATTCCACGAATCAGGAACGAAAAAATTTTACTATCTTTAATTTCACTCTTTCGATAAAGAAAAATCAGTACGTATAAAATGCGCTACATCATGCGAAATGCTTTTGTACGATATTTACGCACCAGCTGGTTTGTATCAGAATTCTTTCTCGTTCTATTTCACACATTAGCAACCCGTGCGTAAATTCCGCACACAAGCACTTTCCGTGAAGTGATCTATATATGGGTTCAAAGCTGATGAATCCTTTCATCACGTCACTGTGACGCAATAGTATTACATAACCATATCTAATAAAAAGCTGTATCTGGACTCGTAACGTATAAAATACATTTGTATTTGCCGCAACTTCTCATAATTAACTGTCCTGTGCAACGGGTTGTCTTTCTAACAACGGCCATAAGTCAGAACTTATTTTAAATGAACTCTTGGAGAAAACACCGTTTGTTTCGCTGGATATAGGGATGAATGACCAGTTACAAGCATTTTTTCGACATGGAGTTATTCTTAGTACCGACGGTTTTCAAATGGACAGAAATTTGAGACCTGCGGACAATCAGCTATTTATCTTTCCTCTTGTAGTGCACTGTGGATAACCATATCCGTCATTCAAATTAAGCATTGTTCCAATACAACAGTTAAATATTAAAACTGTCAGGCTACTTTTAAAATAATAAAAATACATCTTACTGGACTGAAGTTAAATCTAAAGCATATTTTGCAATTAATTTTGAGAGAGAGTGCTAACATATTTTTGTTTAGCTGTCTTTCACGTAAACTTAAAACTTCCACTTCATGACGGAACGACAGATCATTAAAATAAAGTAAATGATTTGAACCAAGATCATTAAAACTAATCTTAAAACTAGTGTTACATTGATAAAATAACAATATATTATTTAAATTTTCACACTACTATTTGGAATTTTCTTTTGATTTCTTGCGTCTTCCCAATAGTGAATTCTTAGCCTTGTCTACTGTTTTCAGGATAACTGGTTTCTCGAAGTCAACTCTCATTGACTGCAACGTTAAGTTGAATTCCGCCTATAAAACAAAGGCATGTTTATCTACTATAACTATACCCTTTGTTTTGCGCAGCTTCACCAATCTGAAGATTTGAATGAAAAACACTTTCATCTATGCGATATTCATACTTTTCTGTTTCCATATTACTTAAGAACTATAAAATTCTTCGTCCTAAATATTTTAGGGCAAAAACCTTATCGAAAAGTTTATTTTCTACGTTTCCTTGAACCATGACAAAAGAAAGTGAGTATTAGTCATAAAATGAGACGTATACCTGTGGTGAATAGCCAAAACCAGTGGAGAATACCATACCGAGGTACGTTTCCGACACACATTAAACTTGGAGTTTAATGCCCCCGTTAAAGTGCCTAGGGTTCGAAAATTGTTTTTGTTTCATATGAAAGTACTCTTAAAATAACGAAGAATTGTAGGTTACACCTCTTTCATATCTCACTTCGTTCTTCACATATTTGGATTTGCCTGGTACGTAAATTCTAATCTGTGACGTCACTTTGTTTGCACAATATTTTAACTTGATTCGAACAGTAATGTGAATAGGTTGCCATAGAAGTAATATGTAAAGAACGAGTTTGAGTGTTTCATCATGGTATCTAAACACGAGGAAGCATAATGAAAACACGAGGACGAAGGTCTAGTGTTTTTATTGTTTCCGAGCGTTTGGATCTCCTGATGAAACACTCAAACTCGTTCTTTACGTAGCTTCTCAAACGAATACATCCTGATTGATGTTTGAGAGAATCTTAAGAAAATTTAACTCTCGTTTTCTTTTCACAATGATTTTGATATCGTCGCCGGAATGCAGCCGTGCTTTGATATCAAAGCACACGTATTTTGATATCAAAGCCCGTGTGTTTTGATATTTTTAAGTAAGGCAGTCGACGGTTGATGTTATCCCACTAGTTGTGAAGAGCAGAGCATACAATTCTATATTTAAGAGAGTTCATGGTTCCTGAAATTCTTTCAAACAACCAGTTCAGGTCTTGATCGTTTGAGAAATGTTTCGTGAAAAGCTCAAACAGGTGTTTGGGTTATTTTTTCAAACGAATCAATATTTTAGAAGAAAACCGAGGTCAAGGTGCAGTTAATTTACTCGGGTGTTTGACCTTGGTATCAAAACAACGTCTCGGTACTGATTTCGTTTGTATTTTCCTCATCAATTATAAATGAGTTTGAGAAATAGTTTTACTAATCATGTGATCTTTAATATCATATAATGTATTTCCTTGCAAAGTTTCATAAAAATATATTGAATAATCATAAAGGTTTACTTGGATGAAATGTTTTGCAACCAAAATGGCGTCACAAGAGGACTAATTTACAAGATTAAAAAAATCCAAATATTTCAAGAAGGAATGGAGATATGAAGCAGGTATAAGTTGCAATTCTTCGTTATTTTAGAAGTATTTTCATATAAAACAAAAATAATTTTTTGCATCATATGCACTTTAAACTCTATCTTCTAATAAGTCTCCTTTTCGAATCTCACCCAAATTTTAATTGGCCGATTCAGGCCTCAACCCATTCTGTGGCAGATGGCTTAATTTCTGTTAAATCGCTAGCGTCAGTGTAAATTGCCTTTCCTTCTCTCCAAGTTTATGAACAAAGCATTTTGTTCATACACTCCGTCATTAACAAGTAAGATGAAAACTATTGACGAGCGCACGAAACGATGTTTTATGGTGTCTGTCTTTTAGTAAAAGCAAGCAAGCTTTGGAAACTTGAAGGGACTAATATCAGCGACTCAAACCTGCATTTCAGACCAGTTATCTGTCTCATCCTTTAAAACACTTGTTGTGTGCAACGGAGTAGACGGTACCTCAGTGTAGGCCTGTTGAGAAACAAGAACTATTTTAAACTTTCGTTAAAAATTTTAAGCATAATAAATAAATAAGTATGTATAGACAAGTGTAATTAAATAAACATATAAACATAAATAAATGAATAAAATACATAAATGAAAATAAAATGAAATAGAATAGAATAAAATAAAAGAGCACAGAAGAAAAGATTAGAGCCAAATACAGTAGAGTAGGGTAGAGTAGGGTAGAGTAGGGTAGAGTAGAGTAGAGTAGAGTAGGGTAGGGTAGGGTAGGGTAGGGTAGGGTAGGGTAGGGTAGGGTAGGGTAGGGTAGGTTAGGGTAGGGTGGGGTGGGGTAGGGTAGAGTAGAGTAGAGTAGAGTAGAGTAGAGTAGAGTAGAGTAAAATAAATGGAGTGGAAAAGCAGAGCAGGGTAGGGTAGGGTTGGTTAGAGCGTAGTGGAGTAGAGTAGAATAGAGTAAAATAGAATAGATAGATGGAAGGATAAACGAATAAAGAAAATGCAAAACACATACACAAATAGGTGAACATATAAATAAATGTACAAACAAACGAACAATTATCGTGGTATAACTGTGAGCATTATTATCTTCCTCCCCTTATCACCAGGTTTCAGCAACGGCACAAATCCACATGCAACGGCAAAGATCTTTGGGTTACGTTAACCTATTCATTAATTAGTTCAGCAGTAAGTGAGAGCTATGCTGCATTCCAAACAATATGTTTCATCATAAAACCAAACAAAAAACAAAAGAAATCTTGGAAGCATTTTTTCAAACAACATACAGGGCTGTATGAACACACAAAGTTCTTTTCCCGACAGTGCAGGTGTAGCACATCGCCAACGATTCTTGCCAAATTTAACAATTTGGAACTAGTGTGAACATGTCTCCACTGCCAGTCTCTTGAAAGGGAAATGTTACTCGTATAGTACCAAAATCAGTCGGTGCATGGATTTTCTTTAAGTTCATCACAGGAATTCAAGTTATGAAATTCTTTCCTTACGTTAATTTTTTGTTACGTAATGAGCTTTCTCAAGTCACTTCGAATATTATTCTCAATTTTATTTTTGTTATTCCTTTTCCACGCCCCTTGTTATTGTCCAACGCTGTTTTTGTCATACCTTTATCCACGGATTATTCAAAACCTTCTGAACTGTGCATCGCTCCCGTGGATCTGTTTTTAGAAGGCCTTTGATTAAATCTTTCGCTGCAAAATGATAATCATAGTTACACATTTTAATAAATGATAATTTCCCTATTTAAGTACTGGTCTAGGAATTCCTGTGGAAAAGTAAGGTAATACTACTTTAAGCCCAAGAACATCAGGCACTGTTTTGTTCTTTTGTTCTTGGTGTCCGATACATCGGACATGAGGCGTTAACGGGCTAATACACAGGTAGCCCTTCTCTTCTTTGGCGGGCACAAGTTGCAACATGTGACCGAAGAGCAAATATGTCACGCTGGAGATAGACAGACACAAACTATCTGTTAAAATTAAATTCACATAAAAATGGCAGCCAGTGAAAATAACGCGCAAAGAAAATCAATCCTACCTATGTATACGAAGTGAAGTATTATTTCCATATGGCCGTGTTAAGTTCAACAAAGATCTTAACAACTAACAACCGTATAATTAAATTTACAACCATTTACAACTATTTACAAAATACAGTGAAATACACTTAACAATGTGAAAGCAAAAAGGATCAGAAAACTGCCGAAATTTGATAGTAAAACTGACATTTTGACGGAGGGCTCTTCATCGGGGGAAAATTTTGACGAAGGGCCTTCACTCGAAGCGCCAGTTTTACTATGAAAAATTATGGCAGTCCCTTGACCCTTTTGGCCAAAATATAGTTACATCATTACAATTAGCTAAATCTATGACTAAAATTACTAGCTACTTACAATCTAAATTACTTATAATATGAGAAATTTGGATTAGCTTAACTATAGTTGTAGGAATTTTTGTTAAATATTTTGTGGGTTAATCCAAATCACTACTCCGTGCCACAGCAATCGACAGGTTGCTTATTCCATACTTAGATTACGATCTTGCACCTGATGTCATTATTATCGACACTGGTGACCCTAGCTGCTGTGCACTGGCGTTTTCGTAATGTTGGTTGTAAAATCCCGCAGCGATTTCCCCACAGTGAGGAGCAATAGTTAAAATATGGCTTAATATCGATAATTAATAATTTATAGATACTGCATTTATAGATATTGTAATTCGTTCTACTCGGAGACGGATTTTGGAACAATACAAAATTGGTGAACGCCAAGATTGTCAATTAATTGTAAACGCTACACCTTGAGTACCTTGACTTGACACATTGCTCCATTCAGGATCAGGAAAAGTATACTGTCCTTGTCTTATTCTTTTCTTCATTCCAGGTGAAATTGCTGCACCGTGATTGCTGTAAAAAGGCGGGAAACCACATAACCTTGGGAAAAAATCAAATGCAACAATGTCAGACAATTAGGTATCATTAAAATTGACACCTAAATATCAAGTTATGTTCTGACTTAATTAAAAAAAAAATTTTTACTTACAAAATATACATTATAACTCCTAGGGACCACATATCACATGATTTGTCATACATTTGCGGACCAAGTACTTCTGGAGCTACAAAAAGCAATTCAATCAACAACTTAAATATTGAAACCTTTCTGAAACACAAGGCCTTCAGGAATATGGCGCATGTATTTTGGAAACAGTAATCATCGTGAGAAATAAATTTGCATTTGGCCGTCTGCCTTTGGATCAACTCGACACTTCAGAAATTAAGCGTTGGTTCCGTGCAGACCCAAATTAACCTGGGTTTAATTTGGAACTAAAAGCCAAAGACGACAACAGACAAATCTTGCCAAGTTAAAATGAGTACCACTGGCAAATGAGAAGTGTAAAACTAGTTGCCTCAGATTTTTGACAGCTAAAAGACCCTGACTGAAATCCCGCCGATTAAAACTACAAGAGGCTTTTTATTAACATGCAATAATGAATGTTTTGATGCTTATTTATTAACTAATGATATGTTGTGCATAAATGTTTATTGTAAAGGGAAATTTATAAGTGTCAGAATAATATATTTTAAGACGCAACCGGGACTAGTTGCGAAAAATGCAACTGCAGGACCTTTGAGTGGGAATCGAACTCGCGACCCTGCGAGTGTTGAGAACGCGGCCACGACAACCGAAAATTTCCTTCGTTATAAATATATACATTTCATGTTACCGAGTGTAAATGCCTATATTATTCGAATACACCCTTCACATCATCAACATCACTTTTATTATAAAATACAGAATTCGTAACCATCTTTCGGCAACGGCATTCGTAGCTCAGCTTGCAGATCACTGCATTAGATCCGCAGGGTTGCAAGTTCGATTACCAGCAGTAGGTCCTGGAGTTGTATTTTTCGCAACCGGTGCCGGCTGAATTTTAAAATATCTCATTCTGACTGTCGAAAATTATCTTCACCATAAATATATACTATATGTGCATTTGATGTTGTCGAGTGTAACTGCGTAATATTCATTTAATGATATATTGTATGGTTTACAGACTTTAAACGAACCTCCACCTTAGCTCACCATCTGAGTCTTGGTGGCTCAATGGTTAGAGCGTCTCACCGGTCATCAGAAGGTTGCGGATTCGATTACGAACTAGGGCTCAGAAATCGTTCTTCTGAGGTTTCGGAGAACGTTCGTTGGTCGTTGGTCTACATGTTTCATGTGTAAATAATACAACAGTCAAAAGCCTTGAACATTATGCACAAACGTAGTGCAGGATGTAGCGTCAGGAAACCTTGATTGTTGATGCAAAACTGATTTTCGTTTTTGTCTTGAAGATTGATAGTTTACTCACCAACATAATACGGTGTGTAACACGGAGTCTGTAACGTCAGTTTGTCTGGAACAGTCTCTTTCGCGAAGCCAAAATCTGTTAGTTTCAAAACAGCGTTTGGCAGCTTGTTTGTAAAAAGTAGATTTTCTGGCTATGAAACAAAAGCAAAAGATACCTCATCAAAAATGCAGTGAACGAAAAACAAAAAAAACAACAGATCAAATTATCAAAAAAAGTCACTAAAACACAGAACTCAGATTAGTTTTCTATTTGCTCAGTGAACCAGGGTTCCAAATACAGGCAATTTTGTAAGTGACTTAAGGTGGTTCCCTAGGGTAATTTTTAATAAGAGACTGGTAACTAAATATGGTTAGGCACGCAAGCGTAGACAGCGATCTTGTCGAATCGTTATTTCTATCACGACAGCACCGGCCGCTTCTCTATAAAAGTGGACCTTTTTGATGTCTGCTTCGGGGAATTTCTTCGGTGAATAGGCTTAAATATTAGATATTTCCCATCCAATTAAGGAGCGGAAGTTATGGGTGAAAATCTACATTAAAGTCTTCAACTAAATGTTCAAATGAGGAAATGGATCGATTCTCCAAGTCTCCCTAACCTGACTCGAAGAACGTTTTCTCAGGAAATATTGAACAGATCTGCTTAAAAAGCCACACGCGCGTAGTAGAAGAATATAAATGCATCATACGTAAAATATTTTTTAATCAATCGAAAGCAAAGTCATATACCGTCCGTCGTTTTTATACTTTATCTTTCGCTGTTTACCATATTATAGTCTCTTTACTCAATAACCCCAATACGGGAGTAAAATAACAAAATTGACCAAAATGCTCCAAATACAGGAGTCAATATGTTTGAGTTTTTTTAAAGTAAACCCGAAAGTAGAGTTCGGCTACCTCCACTTAGTATAACTCGATCAAAATGGGGTAGAGCGTAAGTAATTTAACTCCTTGAAAATAACAGTGCAGAGGTCAACACAGGCGGATAAATTTTGTATTTTATCCAAACTAAGCTAGGAACTTTAAGAACCTGTTTCACTCTTTGAAGAAGGGCTTTTGCTCGAAACATCGGAATCTTTTTACACAAATTCGGCGGTTTACCAACCTTTTAACTTTCTACTAAATCAACAGTATTGCTTGAACCGCTGAATTTTACCCCAACTAACAGATTCTTGACAATGCCCATCCCCCAAATTCATGACATTTTCGTTCACATTTGTAGTGGTGCGTTCCTAAGGAAAGAAACTGAAGGTGGTATTCCACAAAAAATATCAAATTTTTTGAGAAATTTTGAAAACTTAAAAAAATCAATGATTGGATGCCTTAATCATTTGTCTTAACTTTGACATGATTTATTTTACATAATTTTGTAAGAAAATGCGTTTTTTAACCTTTTTATGAGGTAAGTTGACAATGTAAATTTAGAGGCAAACATGACCAGTCTGACGTATACGTTTCGTCGCCACCAAGCGACTCATCACAGACCTTTCTGACTTGTTGAACTCGCTGAGCATCAAGTACAAAGTTTTTACCCCAGTCAGTTCAGATGTACCCACAGGGCCGTAGCTAGGGGAGGAGTTGCGGGACCGGACCCACAAATAATTTTGACAAGTTTGTTTGTACAGCGGTCATAAGCCTCAGTGCACATGCTTCAAGTTGTTCAGTAATGTTGCTTTTACTTCGACCAAATACATTGCTAACAAACACTAGCTTCCAGCATTTTTACATTAATTTTAAAGAAAGCCGATATGCCCACAACTCTGGCCCTCTGTACCCTTCAGTTCGGCCGCCCAGTTCGCCTCTCCAACAAAATTTTGCCCAGCTACGGGCCTGGTTCAAAATTAAGTATATAGTAATTGTTTAAAAAATCAGGCATGGCTTTGGACGAGGGAAAATTCTTGAAAGCCAAAGCGTTTTGTTCAAAGATGGAAGCTGTTGCGTTGCATCATGTAAATATGGTACTAACAGGAAAAACCCCAGTTCATACGTTCAGCGGTTTGCCCAGTTGGGCGTAAATAAGGAATGTGCGGATAAACAAACGAAATTCGTTCATACAGTCGTTCCATCCTAAATTACTTAAAAGGATTGCTTTAAATTAAAACAGATATGAATGTAAATTCATATCTGTTTTAATTCATCCGTCTATCAACAATCATAAATAATCCGTATTTTATCTGAATAAATCTACGCAATATTTGGCAATTTATGAAAGAAACATAAACGCATTTTCATCTTTGTCCGCACATTCCAGGTTTACCCTCCAATGGGCAAATCGCCTCACTTGTGGATTGAAAATAGCGTGATTCACAGAAAAGATTCAAATGTCAGTTCACTCTAGCTAACCTTCAAATCACGATGGGCAATATTCATTGAATGCAAATGAGCCAAAGCAATTGTCACTGTTCTAATAATCTCAGCAGCCTCTAAAATTTCACAAAAGAAGACCAGTACATATATTGATACTTTACAAGTTGTGCGTAGTATTTTTAACTGGTTTTAACATATTTGTGACACTTTTTGTGTCACCTACAGTGCCGTCCACGTCCATCTTAACACATTTTTTCGTCTATTTTCGTGTATCGTCTATCGTCTTCGCGTCTATCATCTACGCGTCTAACGTCTATCGTCTACGCATCTATCGTGTATAGTCTTTACGTCTATCGTCTATTGTCTCTTTTTTATCGTCTATTTTAACATAATTTGTAAACTCCGACCTGCGAGGGAAATGTCTTCGTCAATGAGAAACGTATATAAATAAGTTCCTGTATATTATTCTGTTAACGTTTCGCCATAACGAATGGCCTTCTTTCAAAACACCTACACGTATATTCCATATTTCGGAATTCGGTAATCACTAACCTGGCTATGTTTAGATTTGGATTTCAACACTGCCTATGCAGCACACTACTTTCATTTCACTGTTAGCATTT
>JBAHVQ010000407.1:265774-287787 GCA_036872915.1 Nanipora kamurai | reverse complement strand
AGACGGACGGACGATAGACGATAGACGGACGGACTATAGACGATAGACGGACGGACTATAGACGATAGACGGACGGACTATAGACGATGTTAAGATAGACGTGGACGGTACTGTAGAAAAAGTTGGCAAGTCTTACATCATTCGATCAGTTTTGAGTACTGTTTTTCCAGTACAGACCTTATCTATAAACTGTACTTGTTTATACCTGAAGTTGATTAGTGTATGCTTGTGAAAAAGTAAATTTACCTGTTCTTTGTTACTTTACTCAAGCAAAAAACTAATCATTTACCAGTAACAAAGTCTTTTCAAAAATATTCCGTAAATAACCATACCCCTTTCTGTGAATGTCTTCTGTGTCTCAGATCTGTTTTGAATAGCTTCAAACAATTCCCCACCTGTCATGCTACAAAATAAACCAAATCATAAGACACGTGACGGTGAAGGTCACTCATCATTCAAGAACTCAAGCCTAGCAGTAAGCAGGCCTTGTTACAAGAAAATTGAAAGGGAATGAGCATGTGCACGCAATAGGTTCTTCAGTCTTTCAAGTGGGCAAGCTGATGGGTTACTTCAATAATTTAAATTGCACTAAACGTTGTGACTTAGTTCAAGATGACTTGATGTCTAAACATGACTGGATGTCTAAACATGACTGGATATCTAAACATGACTGGATGTCTAAACATGACTGGATGTCTAAACATGGCTTGGACCTGTTTTCCCTCGTTTCTGAGGAAACTGACGTCTCGACGGCCTTAGCGGCGGTCATCTTCAGAGTCAAGAGAAGGGTAAATGTCTGGTTCGCCTATATTTGTATCTGGTTCGTGCGTCATAAGTGGGCGGTCGTAAGGAGTCATAGAGGTGGGTGGTTGTTTGTGAAAAGCGGTGGTTGTGGTTTTGTGGGCGTTAATGATCAGTTTGCTCGCGAGAAAAAACGGTGACAAAACCAACCACACTGCCGAACACTACCAACAACCCAAAAACACGACGTTGTCTGGGAATCGGCAAAATGCATTACTTACAGTACCAACTACAAACAGTGACTCACACTAGAAAGCTGGTATACGAACTTAGAACAAAAATCATTAAACCGATGACAACAATTACCGGGACCTTACAGATGACTTATTCACAAATTCAAACGTGCGAACAATCAGTAGACTTAACACTTCGACAAACAACAATGCAATAAAAAAAAGATCTATAAGATCTCTTAAAGGGATGAAAAGATTACAGTTCTTGATATTAATTAATAGTTTTGGCAACAAAAATGATCTTTGGTCACTACATTGTAACCCTTGGTTGCTGGCCCATTAAAGAAAAATCTAACTTGGAGGGTTGTGGCCACGTGAACATTTTTGACTCCAATTTCTGACTTCAACTAGTAGATCGTGTTTATACATTCTTGAAATACATGTACACTGTTCCTGTTTTACTGCATGCATGAGTGATGCCTAAAATTTGTACTAATACAGTACGTGCACTTGGAAACATAATGAAATTCAAATGGTTTGGGCTGAAACTTTACAACCATTTTGGGAGGTCATTAAACCCTTAACGCTTTAAAGTGGCTGATGCATGGGACACCTACAGACAGTAGGCTACACTAGAACAAAAGAACAGATGGGTGAACACAAGAAAAACAAACAGAGAACATGGAACAAAAGTACAAAAATTTAAGTGTTAAAGAGTTAAAGTTTTTTTTTATCTTTTATATAATATTATGTACAGTAATTGGATGTTTATATGAACAATCCTACAACTCCCAAATTAATACATATACATCTGGCATTACCAGGAATAAATTTTCAAAAGGCTAGTCTCTGAGTTGATGGTCACCTAGATGGCATACTGTATAGCTGTTGGTCTTGACCCTTCAAACTTCAAACTGACCAAAACCTTCCCTTAGAATGAAGCAGCAGTTGAGCGTTAACCTGACGAAAATCACCTAGGATTAACCTTAGCTAATTTGTAAAATTTTAGATGCTTGTTTAAAAGTTCAGTTGCACAACAACTTTGGTCCCCTTTCCACATTATTAGCAATCAAGTGCATGTAAGATCATCCTAATCAGTTTACCAAGACTGGTACTTCTTACCATATGCCATAGTTTGGTGATTTGGACAAGTAAAGGTAGGTATATAATACTAATTTTTGTGAAATATTGATCTTACCATTCCATTACAGCTAGTAGGGAGTCTCGCTTCATAAATTTATTCTCATAAACTTCTTTAATTTTCACAATATAAGGGCAAGCTCCTGCTTTCCAGTGTAGGTTTAGTTCCCTCCGTGACTTTGCATTATCTTGTAAAACCTGTACATAAGAATAAATTAGTTTCATACAGAAGTACATGTACTGTAGTTAAAGTAGTTGGATGACAGTGTTTAGAAAGTCAGACATTACCAAACCGGAAATCTTAGGTTGCCATTTTGTAATGCTTACACAAGGATCAAATTTAGGCACGGACATCAGGAAATGGCTGACATCAAATGTAAAATGTCCAAGGATAATGAAATTTTCTCTTTAAACTCTGCAGCCACTTCTTGGCATGGATACAGTTCTGTAACTTCAGCAACATTTAGAAGACTGAAATCTATTTTGCAGAAAACCAGCTTCCAAAGTCTAAGGTTTTTTTTAAAACTTGTCAAAATGATTGACACATTTGATGGATGTTTTCTACATCCAATATGCAGTCAAATTAAATCGTGTGGATCCCATGGGAGAAATCAACAAAGCTCTGGATGAAATGTACAATGTGGAATCACTAAAATCTGATCAGACAAAAGACTTTAAGAAATTTATAGTTAAGTCTCTTGCCAAAAATAACTTGGTCCCTCCTACTGTATTGTTGAAATGTATCACCATGCAATGGACATTGTTTGATGGAGGTTTAAAGTTTCTGTAAAAGTAGATGGCACAGGATATTATGACAATTTGGTTGAAATTAGAAATCTTTATACTTTGTCATAAAAGTGTACTTTGTCATTTATTGTAAAAGTGTGATTTTACATCTGGGCTGTCAGTTTTGAATCTTTTTGCCTTGGATAGGGTCAAAAGGGTATGGAAAGACAACAGAAGATTTATCCTAGGTAACAAAAATGACCTACAATTGGCAAATTATGAGACAATTTCCCAGTACATTTTTGGCCTTGGAGTGAAAATTTTAAACTTGACCCTTGTGACACAGATGGCTAAAAACTATGTTCAAGGAAGATTTGGCATTGATACTCACTAACATGAAATGATGTTTATATTTGGTGAAGGAAATTTTTGAGTGTCAGAATAGTATATTTTGAGACCCAACCAGGATGAGTTGCAAAAAATTGCAACTCTAGGGCCTACAGCTGGGAATCAAACCTGTGACCCTGTGAATCTAGTGCAATGATCTGCCAAATGAGCTATGAAGGCTGTTGCTGAGAGTGTGGTCATGAATTCTGTATTATATATATATATATAGGTGGGAATGTGGGTTTGATTCTCAACAGGAGACCCTAGAGTTGCAATTTTTTGCAACTGGTCCTGGTTGGGTCTCAAAATACACTATTCTGACATATGAAAATTTCTTTCATCAAATATAAATGCCATCTCATGTTAGTGAGTATCAAGGCCAAATATTCCTTGAACATACCCTTCACTTCACCGGCATTCCCACTGATATATATAAAGAATTCGTGACCATGCTCTGGGCAATGGCCTTCGTAGCTCAGTTGGCAGATCACTGCACTAGATTTGCAGGATCGCAGGTTCGATTCCTAGCAGGAGGCCTAAAGTTGCACTTTTTTACAGCTGGTCCTGGTTGGGTCTTCAAATATACTATTTTGATGCTTGAAAATTTCCTTCAGCAAATATAAACTTGATTTCATGTTAGTGAGTATCAATGCCAAATATTCCTTGAATATACCCTTCACTTCACTAGCATTCCCACCTATATATATACAGTTGTGCTCAAAAGTCTGAGTCCAGTCAATTTGTTTTTGGCTTTTGTTTTATTTACATCATATTTTCTCTCTATACATTATTTTTTCATGCAATAGTGCATGTGAATAAATGCAGCATGCAAATCATGTAGATTGGAAATGATTATGTTCAATAACATGTTAACAACATTGTCAGTTAATATTTTGTATGTCCACCTTTTGCTTTTAACACTGCTTTAACTCTGCTAGGCATGGAGTGTACAAGTTTTCTGATTACATCTATTTTTATGTTTTTCCAGCAATCATTAATTACGTCCCATAGGTTGTTTAGACTAGTGGGATTATGTTTTACTTTCTCCCGCTTCAAATGCTCCCATAAATGCTCGATGGGATTTAAATCAGGTGATTGAGGTGGGAAATCCATAACCACGAGATCCCCTTTTTGTTCCTTCTTTCTTAAGTAATTTTTACACAGATGAGATGTGTGTTTTGGGTCGTTATCTTGTTGCAAGACAAAACCACGTCCACATAACTTCATACCAGATGGTATGCCGTGTCTTTGAAAGATGGAATGATACTTCTGTTTCGTGAGAGTGTCTTTAATCCTGTAAAGATCACCAACACCATTGTAGCTGAATGTTTCCGGCCATTGCTCTTCTGTTGCGTAAGGAGGTTGTCTTCATGTATTGATCTTCCCTCAATGTCGTTACCCTTGGCCTGCCAAATCTTGGTTTTGTAGTATAATTTCCAGTTTCCCGAAACCTTTGCAACGTTCGTTGTACAACACCTTTCGAGACCTTTGTCTTTTTAGCAATTTTGCACTGTGAATATCCTTCATTGCTTAGTGCAATTACTTGGCCTCTTATCCCTTTACTAAGTTCTTTTGACATCCTTGTTCCAAATACGGGATATGAAAGACTTTATGTAGGTAACAGTAGTCATTAAATACCATTAAAATAGAACATAGTGATTGTGGGAGGTAAAAACTGCTGTCAATATGCATAGTGTAAAACAATAAATATATTTCATATCCCATTAGACATTATTTATGGTAAATTAAGAACAAAAATCTACTGGACTCAGACTTTTGAGCACCACTGTACATATATATATATACATACAGAATTTGTGACCACACTCTCGGTAATAGCCTTTGTAGCTCAGTTGGCAGAGCACTGCACTAGATCTGCAGGGTTGATTCCCAGCCAGAGGCCCTAGAGTTGCAATTTTTTGCAAGTGGTCCCAGTTGGATCTCAAAATATACTATTCTGACACTTTCCCCAAATATAAACATCATTTCTGGTTAAAAATTACCTAGATTTATATTGTTTTTAAAATTCAATTAGCAAATTGATAGAACAGATCACATGAATCTAAAAAAAAGCAATGCATGGGATCACTAAAATCTGCTTGAATATACTGTTGTTCTTTGTTTCTGATTTTTATAAAGGTCAATCTGCAGAGAGCTCTCAGTTTCCCACTATTTGTAAAAGTTTGTAAAGTCAGCAAGACTTTGCAAAACAAACTATTAATTAAAACAAACTACAGTATGTGCATGGGACTGGTGATGGATCTATTTTGTTACCAGTTCTTGGTTAGATAAACTGTTAACTTCTGCTGCTCTAGGATACTGGAGGGTGGTTAGTATACTGATATGCTAAGAATATTGTTATCATTCAATCACATATCATTTTTTTACCAGTTCAACTGATCAAGACACTTGAATTACACTGACTCTAGAAGCTTTGGAGAAAATTAGTTTTAGAATGTGGATATGTCGTAGGTTTTCAAACAATATCTTTATGCTAAAAATAAGCTGTAAATAGTTTATTAGACTTCAGTGGACTTTTCATTGGTCAGTGTACTTTTCATATTGTCTTGATGCAAAACTTGGTGTCAGGTATACTTAAATTCTCTCTTTGTAACAAAATGGTAAAAGAAGATATTGAATAACATTCCTTCCAAAACATAAAAATTGAACCGGAGACAGAAACTGGACATCTTCCAAGAGATTAAAGTGACATGTTTGAGATTTTGATTTTACAGATCCCACTAAAATTTATCTTCACTATAGCCATTAATGTTCCTGATTGTAAAAAAACATTATTGCAGGAAGAGGCTGATTAACCTGTTACCTGGTAGGTTTTGGACAAATGGCAACAGTAAAGGGTTAAAGGAGATAGTTTTTAATATTTTACCCAGCAGGTTCTCAGGAGGTCTCCTCTTGACAAGTAAAATCATCTGGCATTAGCCAGAGCAAAATTAATAAGCTGCCAAATGGCAACAGTGCCGGGTAAAGGGTTAACTGACTCAGTACTTTCTACATGCAACGGCTGTCATAAAGAAAGTATTCGTCAATATATTCCTTCTCCATTCTGTTTAAAATCTTGCATGAGATGCTTGAGATTTTAAAAGAAACTAATGTAGATGATTTGGATAGTTATAGGCAAAAGAAATCTCTGCATGCCCCACTTCCAAATAATCATAAACCCATCACTATTAATTGAATAAAACAAAGACCACACATTATGCATAACTTACTGCTAATCTTACGTTTTACTCGACTCACGAACAGCGAAGATTAACTGATTAACCCATAAACATTATTACGCCGTAATTAATGACCTGAGTTAAATATTCCCAGAAATGCAACCGATAGCAGAAATTCGAGGTGATGATACAGGATGCTGAGGTCATATGTTTCAAATAAAAATACGACCAGGTCATCCTAAATTACTTGGTTGGAGAGATCTTTACCAGACATAAAAATAAAGTCGAATGATTATGTTCTGATATTTTATAATTCCATCCAATAAAATCGATTTCGAATAAAAGGAGAAGTCAAATGCAAGTCAAAAACCTCGTGAAGGATAATAGTTCTCATTTCGCATATTACCTAATTACGTTATCACCGTAGTTGATAGCTACTTGATTACCTTCAACGCATATCTTTGACCTGTTTTCTTCTCAATACATTCCACCACTTTACCATTGATGCCAACGCCTAGAACAGACGCTGTGATAGTGTACACATCAGTGATCGGAGTCTTCTTCGTTTCCAAAGTAGGCAACGGATCATATAAAGAGTTCATATTCGAAGAAGAGGAACCCAGTTTGAAAGATACTAAAATGATCTGAAATCTTCTAAAAACGCCTGAAAACGATCAGAAGTTCTATACAAATACCAAAGAAAAAGGCCAATATTGTAAACGACAGAAACAAAATAATTCTCAAAATAGCTCACATGCAGACAGTTACCTTTATATGCAGTTCAGCCTGACAACCATCTGACGTAATTCTCTCAGGCAGACAGCGACATGTCATGAATGGGTCAAATCGATTGCCTGAGCCGTGGAGCCATCTCAAAATGGCGCCATTTCAAGAAGACCCTGGGGATGAGTTTGCCACACTTAGCTCCATATCATTGAACTCTACGTAGACTGGAAGGCTGTTGGAAGGCTGACTCACTGATCTCAATGGAATATAACTGGATTGCGCATAGAGGAAAAAAGGAAAACGGTGAAGCGACCGAAAATGACATTTTCGGAGTACCAAGATGGCCGCCACAAAATTTATTAAGCAGTAAGCAGCTCAAAAACAGACAAAAAGAGCAGAATAAATCCGATTTTTGTTACTATTATTGGACAAACAATGCTAAACAAGCTATTGCTAAACAATAAAACATGTTGGTCGAAATTGTACATGCTCCTCAAGCTTGTAAACTCAGAAAATTTGTCTGAGCCCCTAACGGGAATCGAACCGTAACCTTATGATCGCTGGTAAGATGCTCTAACCATTGAGCTACATAGACTCAGATGGTAGAGTGAAGGTGACCATTTTTACTGGTTCGTAATGGTGACCATTTTTACTGGTTCCATTTTTACTGGTACGTGTGCTGCGGACTGCAGTCTCCACAAGTCGTTACTGTAAGTCTATTTTTCTACCTTTGAAAATAAATTGTGTATCTTAACAAATTCTTGAAGTGCGTCCTTCACAATTTTGGAAGGTATTTCCATGTTTTTTTTCCTTCTGTTCACAGGCTGGCAGTAAATTAGCATCTATTGATAATTTTTCGGCTTCGAACTCCCACGAAGTTCTTGTGATTTGTCTTTCACCATGACCATATTTGACCGTGTACCGTCATTGGTTGTTTTTTGTATGAGATGTAAGATTGTGAACTACTCTTAAACTCGCAAAGAGCACTGGACAAGGAGTAGTGAGATACTGATCCGGTCTTATTTAGAGATCAGTGTTCCTTGCTCACCACACTAATTATACCCGATGGGTGTGGGGGAGAGCCTGGGGAGTAGTTCGCCACACACAATGTTTGTACTACATATACTAAGAGCAGCAAATAATTTTGTTTAATAGCAATCAAGAGAAGATTGAAACGAGAACTGTAAAAGAACAGCAAAATTTAAATTTTCCACAATTTTTTGTTGGGGATACAGCTCCTTGCTCTGGGGCACGGTCAGCCTAGTTACGGGCCTGGTCCGATATTTAAAGTGTTGGACCGAATAGAGTTAACGACTCTACAAAGACAAGCTGCAAGATTAATTCTAGACAAAGGAATTGAAACTACATCAATTGGGCTATTTCAAAAACTGAAGTGGATTTCAATTTAAAATTATGAAAAACTCTCCTAGCATAGAGGAGTTCGACCCTAGAAGAGAATCATGAGTAATCAGAACAAAATTCAAAAGAAGTACCTGACCCGTGACAGTTACAGATCAAATTTTCCGTTGTTATTTATCCTGATTACCCAAGATTCACTGCTAGGGCTGAACCCCTTTATTTACTTGCTTAATACCTTCCCTGTCACCGGGGACTATTATTATTTTACTCTGGATAACGCCAGTCGATTTTATTCGTGAAAGGGGGAGATGTGGCAGTGAAGGTGTTAAAGATGTCCCAGTCTTTAGATTTGCGCAATTTATTCACTTTTGAAACGGAACACATAATATCAAAACCAGATTATCTATAGCTAATATATGACTTGAAAACTCTTGACAAGTACTCTAGCTCTTCTTTCAAATCTAATCTTAAAGTATTCTTTATAAAACTAATAAAATGATGTTGATCACCTCAGTAAATTTTCGTGTACCATCTCTAAACATATTCGGTAAAATGTCGTTGTTACGCTACTAATCTTTTAAATATTTTAATGTATTGTAAATATGAAGGATATTAGGAAGATTATTTAACGAGCAATTATATATATAACACCCTTATTATTATTATTATTATTATTATTATTATTATTATTATTATCATTTTCATTATCAATTCTATTATTATTGTTGTTATCTTCCGCAGGAAGAACTTGCCTCCATGGCGAACTAATATTGGTAAAATTTAGAGGCATAATGCTCTGGGAACGAGGTTGGAAATGAGATCGAGAGTTTTAAGGAAATTGAGGATAATCATGAAAAATTTTCTCAAAGTAAATCCATGGATTATAAAAGGACTATTTGATATTCATAGTATAATCTGTTTCTTTATTTTTTATTCCTATCATGCATCTTTCCCCTTACCAAATACCCAGTGTTAGGGCCAAAATTTTACGTCTTCTATGAGGCTGTGGTTGAAATAGTAAATTTGCATTGACCCAGAACCGTAAACCAAGTTGAGCCAGTCAAATATCAGACTGGCAGAACTTGCCGAGCAGGGAAAATCCAAGGGCAATTTGGCTGCTGCTATCACCAAATAAATATATCGAGCTGAAGTCACTATATTTTACAGGCGTATTTTTGGTAAATAAATGTTAATAAATCATCCTCAGGGTAATATAAAATGATAAATTTGCAATTATCCAATAATAGTTTCATGTATGTTAATAAAAAGTGCAGAACCAGGCAAATATCTTTTTTCATGCTACACCGCATTTCGTGGCGTATAAGTCGACTTTCTATATAAGTCGAGCCTATATTTTTTGACCAAAAAATTATGAATTCTACGACACCCTGAGTATAAGTTGAGCCCTTCAGATTAAATTGTTAGGCGAGGTAGAATAGTTTTGCAAAAACTTTAATGGCAAAACAGAGCATATTTTAATATGGGAAATTACACAGTACAGGTATTTACCAAAAGTATTTGCAACTTACTTTACTTAAATATTTTACAAATTTTTCATCTACCCATTTTACAAGTTGTTCTTGGAGTTCAGACAAGTGACACTTTGATTCACGATCGACATATTTTGTCTTTAGTAACTCTTCCAATTTGTCGGGTTGTTTCTGAGTCCGAACAAGTGTCGCTTAAAAACCGGCCAAACTTGGGGCCAGCAGCAGAGTTGTCTGAGTTCTCAGCAAAGCTAACAACCTTTAACTTACTCGGATGGTGCTTCGTAACTTCGTAGTTTTTGAGGCTTGTTCGTGTGTTTACAGCGTCAGCACAAAGTTTAGAAGTTTCTTGACTGTTTGGAAGACTGGTACTAGTATATCCATTATACGGTTTTAACCAACTTTTGACGAAGAAATAGGAAATCGACTTATACGCCGCGAAGTACGGTAGATACAAACAGGCATCGATCAAAAAGTATAATTGTTGCAATTATTTTCCAGAAATCAGAAAACCTACTACGTTGCCTTGTTTCGTCTTTAATTTTCTGTTTCAGAGAATCAGCAAACTTAATTGCATCCCGAAAGAAAACTCATATACATTGAATGTGCGGCATGTGATCAGTTTAGAGTTAAAATCAACAGGCATACAAACTGTTAGGTTAAACAAAAAGGCTTATGAGTTCCGGCTACGACTTTTATGGACGCAATGGGAGCAGATAGCAGGAGAAACTGAGCCAAGACCTTTTTTCTTTCACAAATATCACTGAACCTTGCAGGCAGAATAGTTGCATACGACCCAACGTTTGCCTTTCGCGATTTTATCCATGAAAAATCGACAATTCGACAAATTGATTCGTTAAACGCAAATCAAGTGACCAAACAGGCGAGTAAAATTAAAAAGCCCCCGTCTCTGCTCCTCTACCAACTCCCCTTAATTAAAGAGACAGTGAGTTTACTGGAGGTGAGTTTCTGCACCCACACCAGTCCACGTGCACGTAGTGTCATGGAATTGTTAGTTTTTGACGTATAATCGCAAAAAGGGAGCCCTCTATCTTCAAAGAGCGTAATCAAGCAGAACTGCATACTAAGTGGATTGACTACCACTGTTACCACTATTATATCATAAATTCCTTGTCAGAAAAGGACAGGCCCAGAACACGTGAACATAAAATAAATATTCACCGCTGCCAAGAAAAAGTAGGGCAATAAAGAAGGTTACAAAAAGGTTACAAGCCTCAGCTTGCTGCTTCTTGTAAAAAAATACAAAAAGGGTGGAATGAGAACAACACAACCAACACTCTCTCTCAAGACTGCTACCCCAACTTGACAACCAATATGCATGATTTTTACCTTGATACCCCAGTTTCTGGATTTAAATAGTTTCAATAAGTTTTCTCTCCTATATTTGTGTCGGCAAACGAAAAATGGTTCAATGAACGGTACTCTTTAATTGGCTCCTGCACGTTGTAAAAGAGTTCGATCGACCTCTTAGTTCTCCCAACATCTGAAGAAAAAGGCCACGTGCATTACGTCACTTTGTTGCCGAGATCAGGGAAGCCTAGTACGAAGATTTTGGCGGCCATGTTGATGGGAATGTACTGAAATTTTAATTTGTGAAAATTTCATGGAGTTTACTTGAATTGTATTAGCATGGTCATGAAGAGAGGCTCAGATATCGTTTCACCGAGAAGGAATAAAAGAACTCGTTCGGGCCTCGATGTGTTAAATACTATAAATAAAGACAGATACTCTTCATCCGAAAGCGATCGTCGTGGTCGAGCACCTTCACCTGACAATCGGAGTTTTAACCGTAAAAGCGAACGTAGGACTTACAATCAGGTGATAAAAAATGATTTTGATGACGAGCACTTTAAAGGAAAGAGGACAGAAAGGGATGAAGAGGCTTCCGTCCGTGTCACAAACTTGACTAAAAGTGCTGCAGATCATGTTTTGCGAGAGAAACTTGGCTACGAGTTTAAAAAGTTTGGTGAGATTTCCATTCGTATCGTGAAGCACGGAGACGAACGCTACGCTGTTGTTTACTTTCGGAACAGTGAGGATGCACGAGAGGCAAAGCGTTCCATTGAGAACAGAGGTAGGGTATTACTCTACGATCGTGCTTTGAATTTGGAATTTAATTTCCCTGGTGGCCGTAGCAGGCGTTACACACCCGACATTCAGGACGAAGGGAGGTACTCGAGAGCTTCGTCGCTCGGCAGCAAAATACACCGAGATCGCCGAGACGAAGATTTGGATTATTCAGACCTTGATCAAAACAAGTACGAGCAAAAAACTCGCGAAGGTGCTAGATTTTACAGTCAGTCACCTCCTTTAAGTGACAACGTCGAAGCAGACGATCCTAAGGCTACCCGGACGTTATTCGTCGGCAACCTCGAAACTTCGATTTCACGTCAAGATGTTCGTCATGAGTTCGAACGGTTTGGCATGGTGGAAGATGTAGACATCAAGCGACCTTTACGTAACCAAGGCAGTACGTATGCTTTTGTAAAGTTTATTGATCTTGACGTTGCCACAAAAGCCAAGCAGTACATGCAAGGTCATTTCATTGGAAGGAACCGTGTGAAGATTGGTTATGGAAAAAGTATGCCCACCACTCGTTTGTGGGTAGGTGGGTTAGGATCCTGGACGTCTCTTGATGAGGTGGAGCGTGAATTTGATAGATTTGGTGCAATTCGTCGAATTGATTACAAGGAAGGTGATAGTCATGCATTTATACTGTACGACAGCCTGGATGCTGCATCTGTTGCAGCTAGAGAAATGCGTGGTTTTCAGCTCAATGGACGACGGTTGAAAATTGACTTTGCTGACTTAAAACAAGGGATGAGTGAGTACTCTCATTCATCAGATGCTGTAGAAAATCGTTATAGTGGTGGGCACCCAGAAGATGAATACAGAGATGAAGAATTGTATGAAAAATCTCCTGAGAAGAAGCGATTGGGAAGGGAAAGAGACAACAGTGACACAAGTGGAAGATGGAGTGATACTGTGAACAACCACAACTTTAAAGACTCGAAGATTTACAGCCAACAAGATTCCAAACATGGTAATTGGCAGCGTGGAGCTGAGAAGGAGGTAAAACGAGATAAGTGGGAAGAAAAGCAAAAGTCTGTTGAAAGATTCAAATTTCGTGGACCAAGAACTCCGTCGCCTGATATGCGATCTTTAGAAGATCACAAGATATTAACATCAAGCAAGCGGACCCATGAAAAGACGAAAAGCCGAGAGAGGCAGAAGCTGGCAGATGGTGATATTCGTAAACACAGTCCACCAGCAAAACGGCCTCGTAAAATAACCCCTACTGATTTGTCACCTCAGTATGGAAGTCCAACATCTCCTATACGAAGGTCACACTCTGTTTCCCCGACTGGTCATAGAAACCATAAAAGCAACAATGAAAAGAAAAACAAAGAGAAAGACCGAGAAAAATTGAAAAATAAAGACCGAGAAAAGACCAAAGAAAAAACAAAAGAGAATATGCCTGTTGAAAAAGAAAAACCCACACCAATAAAAGAAGAAAATGCCCAAATTGAACCATCTACAGGAAGTAATGGATCTGAAAGCCTTCAAGATATTGCCAAACGATTTGCTGTTGCCTGGCGTGGATCTTTAATTTTAAAAAATAGCTCTTTTCCTGTACGTCTTCATTTGATTGGTGGAAATCCTGAAATTGTGGAAGTTTTACTGCGTAACATATCAGGAAATTCTTCACCTAATACAGTGTTGCGTATATCACAAAGGTTGAGGCTTGATCAACCAAAACTGGAAGAAGTATCAAAAAGGATGAATACTGCTGGTGCAAGTGGTTATTGTATGTTGCTTGCATTACCTGGTATTCAAGGAAGTGACCCACCAATAGATACAGAGACAAGCATGCCAACTCAACAAAGACCTCTAAGAAACCTGGTTACCTATTTAAAACAAAAACAAGCTGCTGGTGTTGTTAATTTGATCAACTCAACTTCTCAATCTCCAACAGGTGTAAAAGATGATAGTGGTGTTCTTCATGCATTTCCACCTTGCCAGTATTCTCATGATCAACTTCTGAAAATTGCACCTCACCTTGGTCAAGATGCATTCAGAGAAGACCATCTTGTTGTTGTTGTTATTCGTGGAGCTGCATAATGTTGGTTAAGAAAGTAAGCGGAACTTTTACTTGGTGGAAAAAATATCTTTGTATTTGTGGAGTGTCGTCTGCTTCATGTCATACAAAATGTCCATGTTTTGCACCTTTTTTGTCTTAAATGGGCTGTATCAGCATTTGGTTTTGATGCATCAAGTTTTTGAGACTATGAAAGAATCTCCATCTTTGCAAGAAGTTTTCTCGTCAACCAATGGCTGTGTTGTGATTAGTCTTATGCATCATGTCTATTAAAAACTTTCACCATCTATCTCCTTATACTGGAAGAAATGTTTCATCATCAAGTTCGTTTAAGTCATGTAAAGAATTTGGTGATCTGTATTATGAAGGAACTTAAACTGTGTTAGTGATTTGGAAAAGTATTTATTTGGTGTAATCAAGCATATTATTACAGTTTGCTTACCAGTACATCACTTGAGCAAAGAGTCTGGAAATTTGGCTATGCTGAAATTACACTCAATGCTGTTACTCCAATAGAAATTGACTCAAGATATTCCAGTTTGAAGAAAAGAGGAAATTGTGGTGTAACATGGTGCAATGGCTGAGACTTGGTATAAGATTACTTAGATTTTTAAAGTGAGCTTTCTGTTGTTTGCTTCAAATTTAGGAAAACTTTTAGTGTACTGAAAATAAGCAATGTTTGATTTTAGTCAAATGCCAGGAATGTTTGATCAGCAATTTTGAAATAATTAAGTACAATTATAGAACTGTAGCACCAAAACCAGACCAAATAGAGAACTGCTTCGACTTATGTATATATCAATCATTTTAGAGGAACTCACCATCTACATTAACTGACATGTGTAAATCATGTCTTGTCATTTAATAAAATTAGATGTTTGAATGTCATGACAAGTCGCAAGTTGGTATCGATCATTAGTCAGTTTGAAATCATGATGGAAAACAGTTTATCATGCTGATGAGCATTGTCGTAGTCGATCAAAAATTGATTTGTCCAATACTTGTTGAAAATGTGAAAATTGAAACAGTGCTAAGGTAACTATCCAAGGTTTTCCAAGATATTTATGGCTTAGAAACTTGGACCAAATTTGAAAAACTTCATTACTGGCTACTCTAGACACCTACAAATGCTTAACTAAAGCTAAAGGGCAAGTGCCTTGCTTACTGTACTTAACAGGTTGAAGCCCTTTAGGCAATTCTAGGTCAACCCTGCTTTGTTGAAATGATCAAAACTTTAATAAGTAGCAGTCCAAGAAAAAGCTTTTGATAACTTTATTATGAACCAACAAAGCAAGTACAGGCAATTTTGAATATCCTAGTCTGAGCTCCTGGTGAAGCCTCTTGTACAAGTGTATGGTGTAATTTTCTCAGTTCAGCAGATCTTTGTATGAGTTTTATCATCATTACTACAGCAGCATTAAATATGCATGTAGCCTGAGGAAATAGAAAGGGGAATTCCTTGCAACCTTTACTCATTGTAAGGTCGGAATATTTTGAGCTATCGCATGTTAGTACAAATCTGGTATATGTAATCTGTACTTTGCATTGTTGCCTATCATGTTTGTTTTTTGAAATGATATCAATTTGTTAGTGATGTGTAATGCTGATTTCTAGTAAAGCAAACAAATTACATAGTAGACTAGGAATGGAAGGTCTATGAACAAAAAAGAACCAATTCAAAATCTTGACTAGCTATGTTATTGAGCAGTAACAAAACTTGTCTGGCTTATGAAGATGTACAAAAAAAATGTATTAGTGATCATTTTCCCATGATGCATCCATGCATGTATATAAGTACAATTATTTTTATAGAAACCTCTGCAGCAAGTTCCCTGATGCGTTCTAACTGAAGACCAAGGACAGCTATAGCATAAGATTCTTTTAAATTCCTGGAGAAACCCTTAAAATTTACTAATCCAATCCAAATATAAAGCTATAAATATATGCAAATTTAACCTTTGCTGACAACACAGCAAATTTCAATATAATTCACTAGTAGATGTAGAGGGGAGTGTACAAGCCCAACCTGAAGAGGCCAGGTAAACAAATGTACTTCTAAAATACTCAAAAATCATTTTGCTAGCAATTGGTTAATATTTTGCTGAGAGAAGATGGTGTTTATTACAACTTATTGGCCACCAATCCACCACCTTTTACTTCAATACACCATAACTAAAACTTTTTTGGAAGCTATTGCATTTCATCAGAAATCGTTATCATGTTTGTCTGGCATTATGCCGGTCATGGTCAACATTAACTTTAATCCAAATATTTTTATTCTTTTGGTCAAGGTGTCGGATATATCGGGCACTTGGGTGTTAAACGGTTAACGCTCATTCTCGTTCCCAGAGCCCTTTCCTAGCTGGGCCTCGTTCGGGTAGACCGGATTGGTGGGACTCTGCTGCCGAAACTCTGCTCAGTAAACTCTACCTGCTGGGAGGACAGAGAAAGCAAGACAAGGACTCTTGCTTACTTGATCCTTTTTTACTATGACACAAATTGCTTGACTTGTCGCTGATAAAACCTAGATCATATCGTAGGTGAAGAGTTAATTAAGGATCGTCACAGAGATGATGCAGCTTAAGACGCGAGAATCCTGCGCTCACTCTCTTTTGCTTGTGTCACAGCTGCTTTTTCACGGGAAAAATGGCCAACCATTCTGTTTCTTTGGAGGGGTGAGTATCTTCGGGAAAATGCCTTTAAGTACTATATCTCCCAGTAAAAACTTGCGCAGGAATACTAGTGGTAAAATTTAAAAGATCATGCAACTATATAGGCAAAAATAACGTAAAATGTTACAACCTGTGCGATGTTGATTGTGTATGTTCTCCAGCAGAATCATTCAGGCCTTATTCTATAAGCTCAGCCGTGCCTTAAAGTCTAGTTTCCATATAGTATTTGGCGATATCTGACAGTATCAGGTATTTGAGTTTTGACAACCTGAATACCTTTTATTGGTATTTACCGGTAATTTGAAGTTTGTTGTGAATTTCTCTGAATCAACAATTTGTAATTTGTAAGTTTGTTGTGAATTTCTCTGAATCAACACAATGGCTGACCTTGAACAAATGATCTGCATTCTTGAAAAAATTCTACAGGCGTGAGTATATCTTTTCTTCCTGATCTACAAGGAATATTCGCTTTCTTCTTCAAACGTTGTGTGTTTATACCTCTTCTCTACTTCATGTGGATTTTCCCAACGACTTACTGCAAACTTAACTTTACATATTTTTCTTTAAAATCCCGGTCTAGATCTGTCGTAAAGGCAACGATACTCTCGCACAACGTCCATAAAATAGTCCTTGGAAAAGCTCTCACTCGCCATGTTTATCAAATCTGACTATACTGGCCATATTGAGCATTACTGGTTGTCAAGAGTATCTAGCGGTTTCCAGTGTGTTTTCATTTGATTGCAATCACTTACTTTCAGTAGTGTACAGTATTGCAAATAAAGACGAATTTTATTCCCAATACCCGGTATTTGATGGTATTGAGGTTATTTGACGTTATTTGCAACTTCATCAGAGTGTTAAGACAATAAGGCTAGTTCCAATATACTGCAATACCCTTTTGCAACCATATGTAAACACTCCGATGAATTTGCAAATACCGGGTATTCGGAATAGAATTCGTTTCTATTCACAATGCCTGCAAATACTCAGGGCATTGAAAGGCTCGGTCTGCCTCAATTTTAGCCCATAAACTGAGTTGATGAAAACTGTTCTGTACTGCGCTGACCCTAATTCATACGAGGGCGCAACCATGAATTTCGAAGGGCAGGTGCCGGAGGGCACTAGAAAAGCACTGTACGGACGATTTTGACCATTTCGAAATGAAGTCGATTAACATGGCTTTGAGAAATTTGGGTGCACTTAAGATTTCATGCGAAAAGGGTAGAGGTTGTGACCCCCTCTAGATGTACCCCTGATTCAAAACTAACACAAGTTTGGCATCCTTTTATGTACACTTTTTTGTGGAATGCTGGTAGAGACCGGCACGGCCTGACTTATTGCCAAACTGGCTTAGTTTATAGGTGGGTTACAATCACTCCTTTGAGATACAAAAGACGTATATATGGCTGGTATTTTGGAAGTCACGTACAATACCATTTGGTTAAATGACTGGTTGCGCTCCTGAAAATCGTCTGCCATACGTTAACCAAAGACAAATTGTTTGGCGTTAGCCAGAGTAAAATTGATAAGTTGCCATTTGGTAACCTTAGCTAAGATGTTAAACCCATGCACTGCTGAGCTGAGCTAAATAATATGCCAGCACGGATTGGCGCGGTACAGCTCATTGTTGGGTTTCATGGCAGTTATGTTGGTAGGAATTTTGAAGGGCATGGTTCCAAGCGTAATAAAAATGCACTGTCCGGATGATTTTCACCAGTTAGAAATTGGGGCAAAATAATGTCGCTAACTGGGAACACCTAAGACCTTCCATAAACTGGGCTGGGGTTGCAACTCTCTCAACCGCCTTCTCAACTCCCCTCTAGTTGCGTCGCAGAATTTTATTCGTCAAGAGTAAACCCCCAAAAGCCCAAACAATGGTTAAAAAGCCGGGTCGTGTCGTGCTTGGCATTAATCTCGGGAAAGTAGAATGAAGGAGACAAAACGAGTATTTCTCAAAGTTTGAGTATCTTATGTTTCATCAAGGTCTCTTCTGACCACAATTCAGTTTATGAGTTAAACGTAAGCTTCTATAACTGTGTAGTAAAACCATGGTGTGTGGCTTTCGCCTCAGGGTTGCCAGATTGAAAAAAAACATTCTGCCAAAATTTCAACGAAAATAAGCCAATTTTCTGGCAAATTGAATGTCAAAAGGCCACTTTTCGGCCAAATATTATTACTTTTCGCTTGGTCGTATGGGTGCTTGAACTGCCAACCCTTGGCAGTTGACACCGAAAGTTGATTCGATATTTGTGGGTATGATTAGTGGACTGGAAAGGAGTAAAAAATTACAAATATGGGCTATGTGGAGGGGATAAGGGTTTACTGGATTAGCCCCACCGTATTGCAACATCATTCCACTTAATAAACTTGAGTGAGTTTAATCAAACTTTAATGTGGACAAATAAAAAATTATTCGTAACTATTTGTTTGAATAACGGAACGGTAACGTCAAAAAAACACGATCAATGCTGTTCTGGCAATGAGGTATAATTGACAGCATTTGTTTCGGAAATGAAGTTTGAAGCGAGTACGTAAGATGGCGTCAAGCATTTTCAGTGAAGTATAACTGTCAATGAATTATGTCGAAGTATAATTGTACAACTTATATATATTCAGAAAGTTCTGCAGCATCAGTATCGTTATCAACATCTTCATCGGAATCACCTTTGGGATACATGTCTTTAGAGTTGAACATGTCGAGCATACTGCGGGTTGGCACAAAGTCGACGCAGCATTTGTTTCGGAAATAAAGTTTGATGCGAATACGTAAGATGGCTTCAGCATTTTCGTTTTCATTCTGTTTCGAAGCTTGGACTTGATAAAGGTGACATGGGAAAAGATTCTCTCCACGCTTGTGTCGCTCACAGGCATGACCAGGCAATTAAGAGCATACTCCGAGATTTCTTTATACTCGTGGTGGCCAAGGGAATCTTTATACTGAGCAATTTTGCTCCAGAACTCTACAGGATCTGTCGGTATCCCCTTCTCAAACATCAGCTCCTCACTCCATTGTTTTAAACCGATCTTGCGATATTGGGCTTCAATTTCGTCACTCATACTATCCCTCAAACTCGGAAGAGGGAGTTGGACGAATGGAACTTTAACTCGGCAGAGGACATTCTTAGGACTGAGAAAGCTCAAACCTTTGAATAACGACTTTGTACCTTCAAGTTTCAATTCCAGTTCCTTCACGCATTCTTCGAGGAATCTGTGACAACGATGCTTCATATCGGTGATTTGGTCATGCTTGCTAGGATCCTTCCTTGCAGGAGGTACAGCTAGAGATAAACTTGTTGCCAAAATCAACCAAAGAAATAGCTTTCTTGTTTCCACGTTCATCAAACAGTCTACGTCTCGGCGTTACCTGTAGAATACTCAACTCTAGGAATAATTTTTTCTGGGTCACAAGATTCTGGCTGAAACTTGCGATTCAACGTTTCAAACTCTTGCACGATAGATATGACAAATATGATGAAAAGCTCAAGGATTGGGTCGTTGAGCATGCCGCTTAACTGACAGGCTTTATATCGCACTTCTTGGGTGCACCCTGGCTCCACAAGTTCAAAATACGTTTTCAGTTCCAGCCAGTTGTTTTGAAGGTTTTTCAAAACAATACCGCGATTTAGCCAACGGGTTTTGCTATAGCGAGCAAACGGAAGGGCTGCTCCCGTATCTTCATCGCCATTCATAGTATCAAATAGGGTCTTATACGCGTCCCTTCTTATTGAACTGCTTCTGAACCAGGTAGGCACCTCAGCCATCAAATGGTGCAATGTGGATGGTAACGACTCGAATGCATGTTTCACTACGAGGGCTAGTGAATGACAGGAGCACTTCAAGAGAATGCAGTCGGGGTTGGCTTCACGAATCCTTGACCATAGGCTATTGTGCTCTCCTATGTTGTTACTCGTAGTGTCAACACTGAGAGCAATGCAGTTGCTCAGTTCCATCTCAAAGTCGTCCAGGCACGCTTTTGTTGCGTCGAAAAGGTCCTGTCCAGTTGCTGTTATCATTGGAACCAAACTCAAGATCGTCGTGCAGACACATCCCTCGGTAGGGCTGAAATATTTTGCCAGGACAGCCAAGTGCTTCTCACTTGAAACATCCGTGGATTCGTCCAGGAGCAGCGAATACTTTCTTCCACAAAGCTCCGCTTTTGTTTCTTCTTTAGTGGCTGGTCCAATTACATTTTGAATTAGGCATGAACACTTGCTTCTTTTCAGGCGCATATTTTTGAAGACAGAGTTTCCAGCGTTTTTTGTAATTATTTCCGACAGGTGATCTATTGATTGTTATTATGGAACAATGACATGCCATTGCCACTGCCATTTGTAGTTCAACTTCTTTTAATTTAGTGTCATCTGGTTGCCGTACTTGAACGATCGAAGTAATGTTTCTGCATAGGCCCTCACTTGTGCTTTCAATTCGCTGCTTGTGTTTTTTTGAATTTTCATGCGTTCCAAGGTTGCTCAGCTTTGGCACTAAGTTGTCGTTACAAAATGAGCAGTAGGCATTCTCAGATCCATCTGGTGCTTTTTTTTACCCACGGGTATTTCATGGCCCATTCTGCTTTAAAATTTCTTTGTTTCTCGCATATCTTAACTCTTCTTGACGGCATACTTTCATTGATACATTATTTATTATCGCCCGGCCCCATTTTTCTGCCGCATGTGGGCAGCGGTGAATACGGAATACATCGTGTGAGTAGAAATAAAGCATAGACTGCTGAGTATCATCGATTTGATAATTGATCGCTTCAGTGCAGTTAATTAACTGTGTAAAATACATTTCTGATATTTATTTATAAGCAAAAATCAAACAATTTGGGGGAAAAAATTATAAAAAGCCACTTTTCGGCCATGGCTTATGAATCAAACCAAATTCTGCTCAGCAATAATAAGAAAGCCACTTTTCGGCCATGGCATATTGGTCAAAAAAATTCTGCCAGACAAAATTTTTTTAAGCCACTTTTTGTGTTTTTTGGCCGAAATTATGCTCATCTGGCAACCTTGCTTCGCCTGTCCCTTCCGCCTAATAGCGACCTTAAGCAAGCGCTTTTTTTATGACGGGAATGTGAATAAAACGGCGCGAAAGTACTGGGGAGAGGGAAGATGTTCCCGTCGTAAAATAATGTAAACAAACATTAAGCAAGTGCTTGTTTTTACGACGGGAACGTAAATGGCAGCTAAATTTCAGCCGCTCACTTGATGACGAATAAGCGTCTGAAATTTAGGCTGCCATTA
>JBAHVQ010000407.1:242954-265674 GCA_036872915.1 Nanipora kamurai | reverse complement strand
AACGTTGGGTCGTGAACTGTAATTTCTTTAAGTTACGTTCATAATATTTACAAACCAGAGTAGCGTTTGGTATGTCGAAAATAGGTTAGTTTTTAATTAATACTTTTATTTTAAATATAGTTTAACTTGTATATTAATAGAAATAAAGAAATAAGGCTATTATATTAATTTTTTTAAAAAAATTATTATTATTATTATTATCATTATTATTAATACATGATTGAAAATGCACGTGGTTGTTTGATTGAAAAACTGGGGATCAATTTTTGAATATAATATTAAAGGTATCAAGCTAATTTTAGCAATCTTGGTTACATGTCGTAAAATAAAAATTATATTTTATGAGTAAAACTTGAATTTCCATGCTAACAACTACAGTTGAAAAGCTTAGCATTTGCAATTAAAACGTCGGTTGTAGTCTGAACAACAGGAAATAGGCAAGAAAGTGTGCATGTGTTTATCTCTATTGTGCATGAAAAAAGGGCAAAAATTTATGAGAACAGTAGCTACGACGATTGAAACATAGGTGTAAAACCGCAGAATATGTAATATACAGAAGGGCTACTAGGGTACGAAGTATCCCCGTTTTCCAGTGCGCATGGGTAAGGTAGCCCCGCCTTCCGGCCAGGAAACTTTGGCTACATCAACAAGGAATATAATGGCGAAATACGGAGTTGGGTCACTAAAATGGCTATTGCCATTTATTATATTATAAATAAATTATTAATAAATATATTATTAATAATATTTATTGAGATATTATCTCAATAAATATTATATATAAAAATATTAGCAATAATATTTTTGTAATTAGAAGGTACTAAAAAGATTTAAAATTCAAAATTTGCGTATTTATTATCGAAGTCAAATCCTCGCTGTCTGGAGGGATTGGAGAAAAACCGTCCACTTCAAAAAACAAAAATAAGAGAGGGAACTTTCTAAAAACGGTTTAAACCTCAAGAAAGATGGAATTACGTGGAATTGTTGTTCGTTATCGAATATGGTGTGTAGTTTTGAAGAAAGAAATGATTCAATTTTGGGTACTCGACGAGCTACCTGTGACCACAGCGAGTTATAATTTCGGCTTTGACATTTGTGCGTCGTTGGCCACAAGAAGCCCAATCCGCTGTACAAACCGAAGGCGCGGAGGGTCAATATGGCGGCGGTAAAGAAAGAAAACATTTAATGTTATGAACAGAAGTTTAAGATGATCAAATTACGTCAACGGGGTACATTGCCCAAGGAAGCATACTTGCATATGCTGTCTAATGCAGATTTTTTGTCAGAATCATGACTTTGGCTGGAATTTTATCGTTTCGTAACTCTGCAAAGGGGCAAAGAGGCCAAGCGTCAGCAGTACTTATATAAGTACAACCGACGGCTACGTAAGTGCAACTATTCTCCTATTGGTCTGGAGCCCAGAGTTTTTCTGAGCCCACGCCGTTCCACAATTTGATCAACAAAAAATTTCGTAAGACTTTAACTATCCTCCTGTTGGTGGAACAATAAGTATAAACAAAGTTCAAGCCATTATGCTAATTCTTGATGTTGAACGCCGAAATTTGGAAGATGTCCTCCCACATCGGCCGCTTTGAGATGATTTCGGAACAATGAATTTGCAAAGATTTCATGGCCTTTTTAAACGACGATATTGGACTCACAGGAAAATATTAATAGTCTCAATGGTCCTCTGCAGCTTATGTAATAGCCAGTTTGTTTTGCACTCCAAAGAATTGATTAGAACATCACTGAACCAGTTTCCCTTGCTAAAACTTAGTGACATTCATGGAAATAGTGTGTCTTATTGATAAACTGAGGAAATATTGTATGACAACATTTTCTGCCAGCAAAAATATTCAAATGTCTGAACCATTCTTTATATTTTTGGTCCGCCTTCATGGTCATTGAAATGGATATGATGGATGAGGGAGGATTGTGTACTTTCACAACTTGGCAAAGGCCTAGGAGACACATGGCAAGTGTTCCTGCTCTAAATTCTTAAGTTTTTCGCGGTTTTGTTTGTTACTTTAAAAATATAGAAAATATAGTAGCAACTTTTCTAGAAACATTTGGAACTTTCTTTTTAAAGTTTGCTGAAGCAAAATGTGCAGCTGCCCCACACTCTCATGTTTTCTATGAATTAATTTTTTGTGGATTGATCATGCAATATCTCCAGTTACAAATCAAATATGGTATTAAATGAGTATTCCATTTATCTATGAGTTATTATTATGATGCAAATTAGGATCTAAGAACAAAAAATTTGCTCAATCTCGTACCCAGGGTCTTACCTCCTGGGTGGGTTATCCCCCTGCTATCTGCATTCCACCGAGCCGCCGAGTAAATGCTTACTAGAGTGTCTTGTTTCACAGTATATTCAAGCATTGATTATTCGATTAACAATCGAAGGATGTGAAAGTGTATGGCCATTCCGTAATCGTACCGCCAAGGCATGTCTTAAGTTTATAGACATCACCAATTTGAAGCACTTCGCTCTTCATGTTAACTTTATACTTGACGTTTCAACCATTTTCAAACCCTTCCCGGCTGCCGGGTGTCTACACAAGGCCTATTTCCAATCAATTCCGGATTGTATATTTTAAGGAGATCGAGTACTACGCTCTGAAAGGTTCCCGGGGCGGCTGTAATAACGAGACGTCTGATTCTTATCGAACAAATTAAACAAGAAACTCTAGTGGTAATGGCGAATGTGCCTGAAGGGGAAAGTACAATTTTTTTTAAAGAGCGACGAGGAAAGAATACATAATTCAAAATCCAATTGTAACTATTCAGAAATCAATGTTTTACTAAAAGGTGCCAAACAGTTTTGCACATCAGCTGTTTATAGCAGCATACTTCAAACAACAAAGGAAAAGGAGGTACTAGTCTTGTAATAAGTCTTCAATAATTTGACAATTTTGATGTATCATACACTTACACGTAAACACGAGCAGGTTTACTATGCCTTGATAAAAAATTTATACAGGAAGCACGTGACCAGCCGAAATCAGAGTCTTCTCCAGCGGGTGCACGAGTGCCGAGTAAATACTGGACATGAAGTAGAGTAAATGGCAACTAAATGACCGCAGATCCATTAATGACAGGAGTACGCTGAATTGACCATTTTTCCATGGACATTTTTATACGACACTCGAAATGTTTCTTCTACAGACATCGCAGGCGTAAGACGACTTGACTTGGTGAGGATCATGAACGAAATGAATTTTCGAGAAAGGATCCCTAGTATTTGTGCCTACCGCTCCTCCTAGTTCCTCTTTCTCTTCCTCCTCCTCTTTCTTGCCCCTCTTCCTCCTAGCTCCTTCCCTTTCTCCTCCTCCTCTGAACAAGTGTGTGATAATTCCGTAGTTTTGTAATAGCACAATAGCAGTCAGACATTTCAAATAAACGACAAATTTTTTAATGGTAATTATTTAATGGTTTAATGGTCCTTATAGTTAGATTTTTTCAGTGACATTTATCCCTTTACAAGTACAAGTGTTTTTCCGGTATTAATAGATAAAGAAAAGATTGGTTTGTATACATCCCCTAGAATCATCCTGAGGCTAATATGAAACGATACATTCACACTTAACCTACACTGCTGAGTCAATTGAAAAAGTTGACTCGAGCGGGATTTGAACTCGCACCTTCGGGAATCCGGTCTGCCGCTCTACTTGTTGAGCTATCGAGCATACAGGGATTGGAGGCGAATTATTATCCAACTTAAGTGCACGTGATATTCTCGCGACAACTTAACGCTATCCACGAGGACGGATGTGCAGTGTTTCAATTCGATTTCAGAATCATGCTCAGGGTAATATGAAACGATAGATTCACACTTAACCTACACTAGTGAGTCAACTGAAAAAGTTGATTCGAGCGAAATTTGAACTCGCACCTTCGGGAATCCGGTCTGCCGCTCTACCTGTTGTGTTATCGAGCCTACTGGGATTGGAGGCGAGTTATTATCCAACTTAAGGGTACGAGATATTCTCGCAATTACTTAACGCTATCCACGAGGATGGATGCGCAGTGTTTCAATTCTATTTCAGAATCATCCTCAGGGTAATATGAATATGGTTAAATGTGAATCTATCGTTTCATACATCCTTTATTCCCTTGAGTTTTCTTGATTTTAACTTTCATGCATTACCATTCCCTGGTCCTCTGATATAAAAGTAGATTGCTGCGGCGGCAGTATTGAACGGCTTCTAGATATCCAAAAGGGAAACTGCCGGAACTTAGGTGTAGAGAAACTGACGTTTCGAACGAAGGCCCTTCAGAGTTAAACGTAAAGTGCAAAAAAAGTAGGTGGAGTTTTTCTGGTGAGAAAAAAAATCATGTGACAGGAAGATGACCAATGGAATTGAAAAATCCATAACAAACTAATTTATGAGATGTAAATGATGGACAGTCATTTGTTATTTTAAAACATCGATCACTTAGCCGAAAAGAGAGGACCCAGCAGAAGCCCCAAGGGAATGGTAATACGCAAAAATTAAAATAAAAGAATACCTAAGGGAATAAGGGATACAAGCCGATGTTTTCTTTATTCGGCCATGCCAGAAAAAACCCTCATTAACTTGTTTTTATCCACCTAAGCAAGATAAAAAGAGTACCTTAGTGAGAGGTTAAATGAAAGAGGTCTCCGCTGGATCCCTACCAACTCGGTTAACTGATCGACGTTTAAAAACAGCGAATGACTTTCCATCAATGACTTCTTAATATTTAGTTTTTTGTTTATTTTTCATTGTTATTGGTTATCTTATTGGCCATGATTTTTTCTCTCTGTAAAAACACCACCCATGTAATTTTAAGTTTCACTCCGACGAAGGGCCTTCTCTCCAAACGCCAGTCCTACCAACTTAATTTTCAGCAGTTTTCTAACCGTTCTAGCCTTATACACATCCTTCAATTGCTTACGCGTCACTATACTTTTATATCACACGACAGAGTAATAGTATTTTGATCGTAACGTCAAGCCCAACTGAAGTCATCGTTTGAAGTTCGGAAGACCATCGGAAATTGGTCCGGGAACGATGTCCTGGTTTGGCAGGAAGTCGCAAGAACACCGCGATCGTGACGTGGGAATATTAATAATGGAAACCATCACGGGTTTAGGTTCCCCGGCAGTGAATATTCACCATTTTTAATTAAAGATCGTTCCTGGTCACATGTAATTTATGATTGGTTAAATCAAATTCACAAGATATGAAATCAAATTCGCAAGTTGTCAAAGCAAAACCCAAGAAGTGAAACCAAATTGCTAGGACGTTAAATCAAATTCATGGATTTATTTACAGTTATTTTGGGACGATAGCCTCTTAACTTCTAATATTTTCTATTAAAGAGGACATCTGATCTTCTAGTTTGTAATCTCTCCCAGGCGAGTTTTTTATGACAAAATCGTAGGGAGTGTCATAGCTAACAGCTGTGATAATTCGACTTGCTTTATTTTGAAGTTTCTCTAATTTAATTTGTGATGTTACAGAGCAATTGTCCCACTCTGAAGCACAGCAATCAAAACGAGGTAAAATAAGAGTCATACTTTGGTGCTTAAAAATCTCCTGTTCACTAAATTTTCGGTCGTCTTAGCAAGCCGATTCCATTTGCAACTTTGGGTATAACATGTTCGATTTCTTTGCCTCAGGTGATGCATTCGTCTTCAATAACATCAAAAGTTCTATATATATTGTCAAAGCCTATATTTAATTGAAGTTCAGTAATAACTTGCGATAGTCTTTTCCTGCATTCAACTGGCATGTACTCAGTTTTACCAATATTTAAAGTCAGTTTGTTTGCCAGGAACCACTGATGAAAAGTTATTAAATTCTCCTCTACTTTAACATCAATTAGGTTAGTATCGTCAGCAAAAAATGCTGGGACAGAACTCAAGTTTCTTAGTAAGTATCTTGTGTTGTTAATCGTGTCAAAAGCTTTTTTGAGGTCTAGGAATATTACACCATTTACGAGGCCTTTATCCCTGTATGCAAGCCAGGTATTAGTGGTTCTTAACAGGGATGAGCAGGTAGGATGACCACTTCCTGACTGGTATAGTGTGAGAATATTATTGTCAATTAGGAAGTTGTTAACTTGGTTATAAATCAATTTTTCAAACATCGTTGAGAAATGTGGTAATATTTTTAAATTCCGAAATTGGATGAAAATTACCGCAATTGTCTTTCTTGCCACATTTGTGTATTGGTGAAACTCTCGCAATTATCAAATCGTTTGGGAAAACCCGTTCAGACTTTTTGCGGTACTCAGTCTTTGCTGACTTACAATATAAAAGTAGAGTACTGCGTCGGCAGCATTGAATGACTTGTAGAAAACCAAAAGGGTTGGGAAACTGCAAGAACGTAAGCCCAAATGAGTGAGACGTCACTTTTTGTAGACCTAAGTTGTGGCAGTTTCCTAACCCTTTTGGTTTTACACTTTGCTGACTTAGTTTGTTGATGGGATTACGTTATGTAAATACAATGGAAACTTCGTAAATAGAAATAATTTCTAATTCTCGAGAATTAAATTTAATTCTTAAGAATTAAAAATGATTTCTACGTACGGAGTTTCCATTGTATTGTATTTAATCAAAATACTCAGTGGTTACGCCAAATTACGTTATGTTTTATAAGCTTTAGCGAAATGTTCAGATTTACTTTTCACTGCCTTTTTCATTAAATAATTTCGTTGATTCATCTCATGTCCGATGCTGGTATTGAAGCAGGGAGTATACACTCTCGTAACTTTTTGAGTTTTGACGGAGGCATTAACTTATTAAGGTCCGCGGTAATTAAAAAAATTGATTCAAATTAATTGCTGTGCAACGAATACTTTTCTGATTCAATTTTTTTTATGCAAATTTCAAAAAACTTAGTTTCGAGCCAAAATTCGAACAAGAAGTAGGTCAAAATAACAAACATTTCCACAGTACACTAACGACGGATATTTGAGGGGGCGGCCGATCGAATCCCATCAAATTTTATTTAATTCAGGAAATAGGTTATCACTAAAGCAACTGCTGTTATAGTTTTTAAAGCTTCTACTTTCAACCACTACGAGTCTATCCCTTAGGACGGAGATTTTGAAACATGCGTAGATGAGACTGTGGTCGCTTATTCCTACATGAATTATGTTAGATTACGTAAATTAATAACGTGAAATTGTGTTAGATTTGATAGTTAATTGGGATGTTATCTGTTCATTGAAGGATGCATGGCTTTCTTTAGAATGTATAACCAATAACTGGTTTGCAATTGAATAATTCTCTGTTTCGATGGAATAATATTTGACAAAAATGCTACCAGTACTAATGAATTTAATGGCAATGTAGTCACATTGCTATTTAGCAAGTTATTACAGTACTCACTTTACACGTTTGTTTGTTTCAGGTAATTTAGTGCACTCCAAAGACACGGCAACTTGATGCTACAAAAATAAACGGGTCAATTACAAAAAGATCATAATGAATGAAATGTATGAAAATAAATATTACGTGAATATTTCCAAAACCTTCCGACAGCTTTTAATGCGTGAAAAGTACGAGAAGAGAGCAGGGTATTATCGGCAATAGATTCTTTATTATTGAGATGAATTTACTTACGTCCTCATCCAGTTTACTCTCTTCAAATAACCATTCCTCAGATAATTTGTTTTCGATAAAAATCCTTGTATCACTCGCCACGGTCTAAAAGTGTTAAAGGTATTTCTACAATTTGTTCAAAAGATAGACTTGAAATGCTTTGTTCGAAGTTACTGTAGGCTTTAGAGGTACTTTTCGCAAGAAACGTCTCAGCACTCCCCTTATTACTCTATATATGCTATGTATGATTGAAAAGCCTATATAACTGGCTGCTTTAGAGGTACTTTTCGCAAGAAACGTCTCAGCACTCCCCTTATTACTCTATATATGCTATGTATGATTGAAAAGCCTATATAACTGGCTGCAAGACTGTCATAAAATTATTTAGCTTGTATGAACAAGGAAAATAAACCCGCTTCTGCTTTTGACACTTCAGTTCCGTATTTAAGTGGCTAACGGTAAACGAGGATGGGAATTGTCTAAAATTTCACCACCTGGTGAATAAACATATTGGGAACAAAAAGTTGTTTGAGTTTGTCAGTATAATGATTATTTTTGGAGCTACTAGGGTCCGCCACTGTCAATTAACTCGCACTTTAAATAGAAAAATATTGAAAATTTCAAAAATCTGAGACCACTTTTTTCCCTCAATTTGTTCATTTACCAGGTGGTGAATATTGCAGACGATTCCCATACAGATAATTTTTTTACCGATAGCTTCTTGAGTACGGAATGAATGTTTCTGAAACAGAAGCGGGTTTTTTTATTACAAGCTTCTTACAAGCTAAATAATTCTTACAAGCTAAATAATTTTGCGAAAGTCCTGCCGCCAGTTCAATAACCTTTTCAATCATATATAGCTGTAGTATATTCGAGTAATAGTTGAAGCGCTGTGACAATTCACGCGAAATGTACAGTGGGGGTCTACAGTAACTACCTTCAGGGTTAATAGATCTCGTGCGATGATCGTTTCCAGATAGACCGAACTGTTGTATTTTTTAGTAATATTAAGCTCTTGTGTATTCTTTAACACTACCGAACTACATTGTAATAGAATGACATAATGTGGAAATAAGAAGAATCAAAGGAAGATAAAGGATTAAAAGATAAAAAGAAAATCACATATATAACAATTTTGCGTAACTTTCATGAAATAAAGTCTTAAAATGCCCGCCTCAATCAACGAAAAATATAAATACATAAATAACCGTCTTCGATTCATCGTCTACTATTTCGATACCTATATCCACATCCAAACCTTGTCATTTAATTCGGTAGATTGAGGAGTTATGTGAAACTCGACAGACTGCAGCTTTTTTAAAAAACCAATTCCAACGCCCAATGCTTTAACATAGCTTTCCTTCAGGCACTAAAAAGAAATTATGATGTGATCAATTAAACCCGGGACAGCTGTAGCAAACCATGAACAGAATACATACCCAATGCCTAAGAAACATTTGCAACTGTTTTCTTTCAGTGAGTTGTTTCCTAATGATTTGCCACTCGTGTGATGTAAATTGCCGTCTCATGGTGTGGAAAAATTCACTGATTGTTTGATTGCCTGAGATAAAATACAATTGAACGTAAGCTGAATGATACAGTTTCTCCAACAGCCATAAGTTATTTTTGTCATGACCACCAGGCAGCGAAAGAAAGACATCGCATGTGATTGCAAAGCTTTACTAAACTAAGTAAATGAATCAATTTGCTTATTTTCAGCGAAACCATACAAAAAATTACATTTCAGTTTCTAACCTTTAATCTCCGTCTTCATTATGTCGACCCCAACTGAAAAAAAATGCAACCATTAATAGGCATTCATGTAAATAGATCTAGCAACCAATTGAGTTGAACCAGGCCGCAGTGCCATAAACTATAGAAATTTTTACCTCTAATCAAAGGTTCGGCCGCGAGAACCACGTAGTCTCCCTAGAAAATAATAATACAGTGTAATTTGATATTTGCAGTAAGAATGCGTTGATCGAAACTTTCTGCCAGTTTTGTTTTACTCATATGTTAATTTTCGTAAACCCGCAAGTTTTTTCGCACCTGATGAGAAACATTGAATTGGAAACGACATGTTGCTGTGTCAATCTGTCAAGAAAAAATTCCATTAGTAATATTATCACTTCCATTATACAACGTGTTCATAATGACCGTCAGTTTAAATGTTCTGTTCAGAGCAATTTAAGTAGCTTCACTCACCTCGTTTTAATGCTAAGATTATTTGAATGACAAATCTGAGTAAGAGAACCCTGAGGCTAATTTACACGCTCATAAAAAAAACATTTTTAACGCGAATCTTCCCTAAGGAGATCAATATGGGTTACAAACACACATGTTAACAACATTCAAAGTAAATTTTCTAGGAAAGCACTGTTCGAGATTGACTGTGCGAAGACGTATAAATCATCTAGGATGGATAATCCTAATGAATCGCAGGATGGAATTAATGGGCAGGTTTAGCAAGAATAAGATGAAGTATTCCAGCTTTTTATCAAATAAGAATGATTTTAATAGTTATTTTTTTAAAGACAATACATTTAATCGACTTCCTTGCCAAAAATTAAATTGGGGCAAATATTTAACCATTTATCATTTTTAATCAAGAAAACAGTAAATTAATCAATCGATCGATCAATCAATCAACCAGTCAACCAATCGATCGATCAATAACAAGAAATAGAGTCCAAAAAGAGAGAAACAGCTAAATGGTGTGATAGAATGGCAGTAGGAAGAGGATTTTTTCGGTTTTTGCCAGCAAGGGCGGAGATTCCCATGGGGTCTGAGACGCCTATGTGGAGGTACCGGGTAGGTTTCACCTACTGTACATGCAAGGCTCCGCAGCCTTGACACGTAAATTTATAAACTACGTGCGATCTCAGATCGCTGGGAATAGGGTGGGGACCGCAAGATTGAGAAGTTTACGAAAATCACAAATGGAGAAGTTATGGAAAAGCGTACAGGTGTTGATTCTCGCAAGCTTCTCAATCTTGCTTTTCGTCTCCTATCAAGCCATCTACTGTTCCTAAGTGCCTCATTTATTTTTCACTACCTTATACTGGCTCGCTTTTTCTACAAGTTCAAACTCAATTAAGAAAATTCTTCTCGTCTTCCTTTCCTCACATCGCTCTTCGCTTCGTCGCCCGACCCACGCTACGGTTTTCAAATCTTTTTTTCCTATAAGGACCGTATTCCCAGCGATCTGAGATCGCACGTAGTTTATAAATTTACATGTCAAGGCTGCGGAGCCTTGTATGTAGGTGAAACCTGCCGGTACCTCCACATGCACGTCTCAGACCCCATGGGTATCGCCGCCCTTACCGGCAAAAAACTAAAAAATCCTTTTCCCACGGCCATTCTATCGCACCATTTAGCTACTGGACACCCTATCTCTTCCAACAACTTTAAGATCATTTCCTCTTGCTCCTTTGAATCCGAATTACTTTTACGTAAAAGTCTACTTATAGCTAAACTCAAACCATCTTTAAATAGCAACATTGGTTCGGCGCCACTCTTTTTATTTTGATCTATCTTCTACATCTCAATTCTTTCTTACGTGTTATTTATCATTGCTTTGCTCCACTGTAACTTTTATTTTTATGTCGACTTTCCATTGGTTAACGTCTGTGATTGATATGCCTTGTGGCGCTATATATCATTGTACTCTGATCATTTGTAATTCAATCTCTGAAGATGTTGCAAGTTTGGCAATGAAACGTTAGAAATTAATAAATATTGTATATATTTCCTTGTTGTTTATCATGCCTTTCCTCTGTATTTTATGCTGGGCTCTCATATTTGTAACAAGACTACGTTTCTCACCTGGTCAATCTATCGCTGATAGTTTGGTAGGTGTTCCACCAGATAATAAGAGTATATATTAGGTGAGGGTAAATTAAAGTGTAATAAAGTTGTCTAAGGGTACCTTTATTAACATAGTCTCTGATTTTTGAGAGCATACCGATACTTATAAAACAAAACATATTCCGAATATAATCATCTTGTAAAACTCAAGATATAAACCAAAAAACAAGAGAGAATGTTTAAATAGTAATATTTCGAATTTATTACAAATTCATCATCAGACCAATGCTCTTATGAAGAGTTTTACAAGATGATTATGTTCGGAATATGTTTTGTTTTATACTTTTTCAAATTATCGGCTGGCTATGGTTTTTTTTTATACCGATACTTCATGAAATTGTTTTAGAAATAACAATAATATGGTCTTTCCAACTGAGGTTTAAATCTATCATAATTCCTAAATATTTTACACTGTTTACTTCTTCAATATTTTTTTTTATTAATTGTGATCTGAACGGAACTGGTTATTTTTTGAGGTGCATGAAACATCACAAAATTAGTTTCATCAACATTTAAAGACAGTTTGTTAGCAATCAACCATGCATTAATGTTAACTAATTGTTGGTTGACAGTGTGTTGTAAATTGAGCAATCTCTTGTCTGCAGTAAATAAATTTGAACCATCAGCAAATAGAGGAAAGTCAAAAAACGTTGAAGAAAAATGGAAATCATTAATGTAAAGTAAGAAAAGAAGAGAACCTAGAATAGATCCTTGTGGTACACCACAAGTTACGGGGAGTACTTCAGAGTTTGTATCAGTCAAAGAAACAAACTGTCTCCTGATGTTTAAATATGAGGTAAACCAGTCATGAACAACCCCATTGACCTTATAATTATAATAAGTTTTAAAAGAAGAATTTGGTGATCATTGGTGCCACAGGCCTTGTTCAAGTCCAAAAAAATTCCATAAGAGAAAGAACCTCTTTCTGTTGCTCTGTTGAAAATGTATTCGCTTGTTCGACCAACTCGCACAACAACAAGGGTTTAATTCTTTATTTACTCGCTCACTTCTCTCACAGTTCACAAAAGCGTCTCTCTCTCTCACCCACAGCTTGTCATATAACACTAGAATCTCAGTCTGGGCGCGTGTAAACAAGCCTGTCTCATTGGATGTGAGGTAACTGAATTACGAATTAATAAATGTGACTTCCGTGTTCGTATAATATCATTGAATCAAGCTTAGTCCCGACACACTCCCCCCATACATCTTTCCAACAATAAGATGCATGTCTCAGAAGGGACTAAGACTTCAGAAATTAACAGTAATCTCAAGTTTTTAAATAGAACTTATCTGTTCGTTCATTTCTCTATCGACTTCTCTATTCAGAATCTGCCACCAGTTTAATCTTCTCTGCTGCCTTCTGTGCTGTTGCTCGAAGTGTGGATTCAGTTGGTCTCTTTGCTGTACACGTCGTATCCAATTTCTCGTAACTTCTTGTATCTCTGCTGTCGTCAGGGATCCTTTCATCTTGTCACCCTTCCGGCAGTTGCATAGAAATCTGAACATCCATGCAAGCACTCGTAGAGCTCGTTGCAGGCTGTGCTTCTCCAGTAGCAGCTCGGATTCATCACTGGATGGTTGATCTGAGGTCACGGCAACTATTTCCCGGATTACTTTAGCTTCAACTTCGGTGGTGGCCGTTGGACCTGTTACAGGATTTGGGGGCCACTTATTTAGATCTTTCAGCCAGTCGGGCCCATTCCACCAGAGCGACGTCGGTTTTCCTCCTCTGCTAGCCAGATCTGCGGGATTCTCTGATGTCGGTACATGCCTCCACTGAATCACGGAGTGCTGGTGGATCTTGCTCACATGGTTGGCGACGAACTGCTTATATTGTCTGTTTCCTGTTATCCAGTGAAGAGCTACCGTGCTATCCAACCAGACGTGAACATCCGGTGTGGGTAGATAATCTAAGGCGTTTCTCACGTTGACCACTAAGTTCGTTGCCATATGCGCTGATATGAGCTCGAGGCGTGGCACTGTTAGTCCCTGCTTGGCCAACCGACTCTTAGCAGCAACAAGGCGTTGTGTCACCCCAGACGCTTGAGGCGCGACTGAATAGACAGCAGCGCCGACACCTTGAGTGCTAGCATCACCAAACGCATGTAACTCTAGGCTTGATACCGGCTCTTGGTGGTCTACTATTGGTCGTGGTATGGTTACCTCCATGAGAAGGTTCTTGTTCCAACAGCTCCATCGATCCACAAGTGGTTTGCTCAGCTCTACGTCCCACGGAAGCTTGTAACTGCAAATATCTCGATAAATTAGTTTCCCTTGCAGAGTCAGTAGAGAAACAAGCCCCAGCGGATCGTATACTTGTGCAAGCTTGCTCAACACTCCTCTTTTTGTTGGCGATGGTTCATTCGGTGGAAAGGCCAGGGACAACGTGTCTTCATCCTTTCTCCATTGCAATCCTATGGTCTTGGACTCGTTTGGCTTGGTTCCGAGTTGTTGCTTGGCAAAGGTAACTTCATCTTCAGATTCGTTCGTGTGACCACCCCCTTCTAACTCTGCGATATTAGAATTCCACTTATGAAGGGTAAATTTAGCATCACCAAAAATCTCAGTAGCTTTAATCTTCTTCTCGTGAGCTTGTGCCACAGTTTGGACTCCACTTAACAGGTCATCAACATACATGCATCTACGCAGCTCAGCGACGATCCCTGGCAATTTTCTCTCCCACGTTTCTAGGTGTTGCTCGACAATTCCGCCGAGGAGGAAAGGGGACGATGTTAATCCAAACAATGCACGAGTAAACGTGTAGACAGAAATGTCAGAGTGTTCATCACTTCTCCAATGGAAACACAATGCATCACGCTCCACCTGTTTGATTCGGATTTAAAGAAATGCTTTCTCTATATCTCCACATAGTGCAACGGGAAAGGAACTCTGGCGGACAAGGACATCCCACAATTTGTTTTGTAGTGGTGGCCCGGGATAGAGGCATTCGTTTAAAGATGGTACATCAGGCCCAGCCTTTGCGGAGGCATCATAGACTATGCGGATCTTCGTGCTTTGAGCTGATTGTCGCACCACAGCCTTGTGAGGCAAATAGAATTCTTGACCAGAGGGTTCTTCTGGGGCTGGCTCTACGATCCCTTCCTTCTTCTGATCTTCAATAATCTGGTCGTACTCAGCTGTGATCCCATCACGTTTTAATTTCCTTGTAAGACTGTCGAGACGTCCCAGGCTTCCTTTCTTGTTTGAAGGCAACACAGGGTGGTTGCCTTGCCAGGGAAGTCCTGTCTTATACCACCCTTCTTGACTTCGAACCAGTTGTTCCTTGAACTCACTATAAACGGAGTCTTGATCACGCTCAGGTGTATCTGCCAGTCCTAGCACATCTAGACGACAAAGTTCCTCATAATCATGCTGGGTAGTCTGCGTCAACAACATGTGATGATGATTGAATTCCTTGCCTGGAGACATGATGAACCATCCCAACTTTGTTACTTCGGCAACAGGTTCACCTTCACTTCCAATTCGTGGTCGATTTCCCGTTTTTATTCTGGCATACTCCCCCCCGCCAAGAACAACATGTACTGGTAGCTGAGACTTCTCATCGTTGTCGTTCATTTCTACTCCTTTGAGATGAGGGTAAGTATCGACCAAAGCTTCGTAGTCAGGGTTGTCGATAAATAGCAGTTCACTCTTATTCACTTTGGTTAAGTTCACAGGCATGTTGAAATCCCCATTTAACGACTCAATTGTGGCGCCGTAGGTCTCGAGGCGCTCCAATCTTGTGCTCATGAGCATTTCCACTCTTCTCGTTTTAACTTCAACTGGCTTCTGGTTCAGCAGACTAATCAGTGTGGCAGAGGCGTACGAGCTCCCCGCACCAGTATCGACAAGAGCTCTGCAGGTGATTCCATTAACTTTCACTTTTTTTACTGGAAAAGTCCCTTCTCCACTTCTCGCTGCAGTAAGGAGTTTCTTTTCCTGTTTTGGTTGGTCACAAACCGATGTATGGTGACGATGCTCGCAATTCAGGCATGATATCTTGCTTGTGCAGTTTGCAGCTCGATGACCCTCCCCAGTGCAGTTGAAACACCGCCGTTGTTTCGCCAATATTTGTTTTCGATCTTTAGGGTTTGAGACTTTAGGACAATCACTCGACTTGTGCGTTTTCCGTTCACAGTAAACACACTCACGGCCATTCATACTGGTTTGAAACATTTTATCGCGGTTGTCACGGTTTCGCATTGGTTCTTTGGTCGAGGATTGATCGATTGGGTTGCGTCGAGTCCACGATATTAACGTCTCAGACAGCTTGCCATAGTCCCATGACTCCCATTCAGGATCAGTCCTGGCCAAGTCGGTTCTAATTCCAGGCAGTTTATCCAGTGTCATGGCGACGTTGCCATTTATCTGCTGCAGCTTTCCTAAAGTCGCCACCGATTGCACGCAGTACGAGAGCTTATCGCTAAACTCGTGGATATTTTTCACATTTACGTCGCGAATCTCTGGTAACTCCAAAATTTGCTTTGTGTACGCTTTCACAATTTCCGACTCTTTACCGTACTTTGACTGAAGGATACTTTTTGCCCGGTTGTAACCTTCGCTCGTGAAGGGAAGAGCTTCGACGGTCGGTCTGACTTTCTTTTCCAATAATTCTCTCAAATACGCAAACTTTGTTACGCTCGGTACGCTCGACTTATCAATCGTCTCACGAAACTGGCTCCAAAAGCGTGGCCAATCTTGATAGGTACCGTTAAATTTTGTAATAACCAGCTTGGGTAATTTAGCTTCAATACCAGTGCTTATTCCAGATGTGGACGGTCCGTCTTTATTTCGTTCTTGTTGTTCGATATTCGCCGCTCCCAGCTTGGTTCGGCAATGTAGCTTCGCTTCAAACAGCTCCTTCTCAAAGTTTAACAGTTCCTTGCGACCTTTAGCGACGCCCTCCGCTTTTGTCTCGGTGATCCATTTCCGTAAACACTCCAAATCTTTGTCGGCTTCACTAATGTTGTTGTCAATTTCTTCACCCGAAGCAGTAATATCTCCAACATCTTCGCCGTTAGCGATTTTTAGCTCCTCGACTTCTCGTTTACACGCGTCGGCGGCACTTACTAGATCCTTTAATGCTTCGCGATGACGGTCTATTCGCTCCAAGTTATTCGAAGCGATGAATCTCTCTGTTTTGGCTCTTGTAATTGCAAGATGTTTCAGTTTTGTCTCGAGGGCTTGTCGTGCGTTGGTCGCTTTCTCCATCGAAGACTGCTCTGTTCTTTGCCCTTCTTCGAGCTCTCGTCACAGAATGCCGTCGGAGGTGCCACGTGTTGAAAATGTATTCGATTGTTCGACCAACTCGCACAACAACAAGGGTTTAAATCTTTATTTACTCGCTCACGTCTCTCTGTATTTTGTCGCAAATTTGTAAAATGGCATTTGAAGTAGAATGTCTTTTACGAAAGCTCAATTGCTGATCAAATAAAATGTTATTTTTATCCAAAAATGACGTTAACCTCTTATAGATAAGTTATTCTAATAATCTACTGAAAATAGGAAGAAGGGATATTGGACGATAATTACATGTTTCAGAGGTTACTCCTTTTTTGTATACTGGAGTTACTCTAGCAATCTTTAAAATGATCAGGTACAGTACCAGGAGAAAATGACAAGATGAAAGGTAAACTCAGAGGCTCAGAAAGAAGATTTTTGAGTGCTTTCAAGAGTTATGCTAACATGGTATGCTAAAAGGTCCAGTGGATCTTTTAATATTCAGCATACCAATTTCATCTTAAATTTCTCTAAAACATGTTGGGAAAGGCATTTAAAAAGAATATGTTTGTCAATAACTTCAAAAATATTAGGAAAAAACAATTGAAACATCTCGCTAACTTCCAAACAGTTGTTAAAAATTTCATCCCATGATAAGCCTTGGATTTCTGAATATAAATCAGATTCACGATAACTTGAAAAATCACGTTTAAATCGGTAAAGAGAAAAATGTATTAATTATTAAAAAATTAGGTAAGTGATCAGAAGCATACAGGATATTCCCACTTACTGTAAAATGTTCAGCTGAATTGAAGAATATATTATCAATTAGTGTACTACAAAACATAATCCGAAAATAAACATCTTGTGAGTAACTCAAGATATGAGCTAAAAACAACAAGACACAAGTGTAGCGATCAGTGTATCGCTACACTTGTGTCTTGTTGTTTTTTTTGTTGTTTTTTTTTGTTTTTAGCTCATATCTTGAGTTACTCACAAGATGTTTATTTTCGGATTATGTTTTGTCTTATATTTTTTCAAATTGTCGGCTGGCAATGGAAAATGGATATACTAAGTACACAATTGTACAAGTATCAATCATGTATCAACTGTACAAGTATCAATCGTGTATCAATTGTACAAGTATCAATCTTGCAATCTTGTCCGATGTTTCTGCCATTTTTGCTGAAAGGATGTTGTTTACTTATTTTTTCGAATTTGAAATTGGGACAAACTTGTGATTTGGGGACAGATGCTGTAAGTGGTGATGTACCTAAGTGTAAGTGGTCTGAGAACATCACTGTCCCTCTGTCCTTTAACATCATTAGGTGGAAGGGACAGGCAAAAGCCACGCTGCATGGCTTTACCGTACTACACAGTTATAGAAGCTTAAGTTTAACTCATAAACTGAATTGTGGTAGGAAGAGAAGCTTGCTGAAAGATAAGATACTCAAACTTTGAGAAACACTTGTTTTGTTTCCTTTGCTCCACTTTCCGGAGATTAAAACCAAGCACAACACGACCCGGCTTTTTAACCATTGTTTGGGCTTTTGGAGGTTTCCTCTTGACAAATAAAATTCTGTGGTGCAACTAGAGGGGAGTTGAGAAGGGGCTTGAGAGAAATGCAATCCCAGCCCAGTTTATAGAAGGTCTTAGGCAATCCCTGTTAGTGACATTATTTTGCCCCAATTTCTAACTGGTGAAAATTATCCAGACAGCGCATTTTTATTACCCTTGGACCCATGGTCCAAGCCAGATGAAAGGGAAAAAGTTTAAAGTGAACAAGCTATTAGAAAGGAATTGACAGTAAAATTTGTCAAAGAACTCTCACATAATTTTCAAGTATTAGACCACTGTAGTTAGTGTACTGTATAAGTATAGGTTATCATATGAGGGGTGAGGCGATATCATTTTTATCGCTTGAGGGACAATATCATCAAATGTCACGAGTGAGTGCAGCGAACAAGGGACATTTATGTTATCCCGATTATGATAACCTATACTTATCGTACACTTGTGCCTTTACCAAAAAGTGACAAATATAGCAGGACAAAAAACGATATTAGGGACATATAATTTTTATGTCACCCTGTTATCGCCCTGATAAAGGCACAAGTACCGGGTGTCTCAAAAAAAAGTATCGGTGTTTGACTAAAAATAATGTAAAAACTATGCCAGGTATAGCTTTCAAATAAGTTTTATAGTATTAAGAAAATGCTAACTTAAATGTTGGTATATGGCACTAGATCTTTCATTCTATATTGGGCGAGATATAAATGTTTTTAGCTAAAGTTCTGTTTGAAAATTGGCGAAAACATCGACTAAAACGGCTTATTAAATTTCTTTGAAGGCATTTGCATTTGCTATTTTTTCGCGAGTATTGAAAGTTTTAAAGAAGTTAGCTTCAATCTTGTATTATTTTATGGTTTACATAAAATATTTTAGCATTTTGGTGATTTGTGACTTCTTCCTTTGGGGTTATTTGAAGCAAGAAATCTGGAACGTCCTGCATGAGCAGTAGCCTAGGAATTTGAGACGGCTTTGCCAGGCTGTTATCTTAGCGTGCCAAAGTTTAGATGCACAAATGAAACAAAACGCTTTTTCTGGCATGATTAACAGAGCACAACATTGTATAGGTGTTCAAGGACATGCTTTTTCAGATGAATAAATCATCGAAAGTGTAAATATTATTTATCGTGCGTTGTGTTGACAAGAACAGTATTAAATTAAATGTTAATTTGATAGGCCGATTTAATGTAATTTTAAGCATTTTCAAAATTGCTTCTTCGAAGTGAAACTGTTATATTTCATTCAATATTGTTCAAATGTTTTCAAGTCATATATCAAAATTTAAGTTAGGCCTCTTTGAATTCAGTAAGGTCTATTTGAGTGAAACTCCTTGTCCAGTTTTAATGGCCGGTATAACAAATCAAACACTGATACTTTTTTTTGAGACACCCGGTATATGATAGTAGTTTTTATCAATCCTTTGTAACTTGTACATACATGGTCACTGAAGAACTGCAAAAACTAATGGATGTTCAATGGGCCCATGAAAAGACCTGCAGAAAACATCATTGAATAAAAAGAAATTTTGAAGATGCCTTTATGTTTCTGTAACTGAAAATAAATGAATTGATTTTATCAACCCTTTCCTTGTGTGATGTCTCCCCTTCACAAGTAAAATTGCCTGACATTAGCCAGTGGAAAATAATACCTGTGCAAGACTGATTCTGCTGGGAAAGAAGTGAAATAATGATGTAGCTACATTGTAGTTCTTCTGAGTATGTCTGTTGAAATGGTGCATTCTGATTGGCTGAGATACTCTGACTGGCTGTTGTTACTTTTCAGTAGTGGACCAACTGGTTGATTCTGGGAATCTGCAAATTTATAGAGCTGGGTTTTGCCAACAGTTTCACACTTTTTGATTTATACAGTATGTGTATGTACATGTATCTGCTTAAAGTCATGAAGAAAAAGATCTAACCAAACCATGAGCTGTTTGTTAAATGTTAATCCCTTGTAAAATGAGTCCATATCTGGGGTTGGTTTGTCTTCAAAACTTCTGGGAAATTTTCCGGCCCACGACTGATATTTTCATGAAATTACAGCGCCCTTGGTTTATAAGCAGTAAATATAATGGATACTAATGTAAGTCCCTTTGGCACAGCTGTAATTCACAATATCATTTGTATATGTCTAAGTTTTAAAGTTTAAGACTCATATACTAGTTTACCTATTGTGCATAGTGGTTTTTAATGTTTAGCTTGCACACTAATCTACTTAAAATAAATGATTCCCTTTAAATAGCTATATTCACTATTGGAAAATAAGATTCAGGGAGACATCAATAACTGAGTTTTGCAGTGTCATAAATATCAATACAAGACCTGAAGGTGAGGTATTGCTCAGATGGTATTAAGAAATTACTAACCTTTTGTTATGAATAAGAATGTTATTAAGACTGTTGCACAGTATACAGTAAATTTAGCCAAGAATATTTTTTGAGATACAAAAAGCTGCATTTCATGTTGTTGGAATAAACATGTTTTTAGCTGAATATAATTCTGTAAAGGTCAATATAAATATTCTCCCACTCCAAATATCACATTGTTTCTAATGCAGCTGAATTGGTGTAACTACATACAGTACCTGTATCACACTGGCTCTAATCAGTGTTTTTCTTTCTACAGTACTTCCAGTGATCCATCTGCAATTGTTTACTTTGTCAATCTTCACTTGCTGTTTAAACTGAATTATTTCTTTTTTGTTTTTGCATAATGGTAGTTCTCCTAAATAATAGAGGCATGGTAGATATTTAAAATTATTGAGAATGTGAAATTATATTTGTATTACATGGTTTTTGTAGATATTGGGCCAAAGTTGCAATATACCTTACTGTGTGATGGACTTCCAGAAGACAAGCAACTGCGTGAACATTTACAAATGAAGAAACTGGTACAATTTGAAGATTTAGCTTCCTTTTGCAAATAAGGCGTAGAGTAAGTGACATAGCCATGGGGAATGGGGGTTTTGGATCACTTTACAGAAAGATAAGGTACAGTACTCATTGACAGTTACACATGGATTAAGAAAAGTTCTGAATGTTATTAATCCCTTAACCACAGAAATGGAAATGTCTGAAAGTGGCTATGTCAAAGCAAAGTTTAAATTAACAGTACTTACTACATTAGAATCAATCAGTTTTCCCTAAAGGTTTTGAGTGGAGCATTAAAATAATGTGGCTACCTGAAAGCTTCTACAGCCTGCATGATGTTGCAGACACACTGCCTTGAAGAAACATTGAACGCGCACATTTTTACCACAGTTGCTTATCCTATGATAGCATCAGAATAACTGTCTTTATTTGAACTTCAGATGACAATTTTATTCTTTCTATAGGAAGGAATACTTCAATGTCAACAACAAGAAAGAACAGACTCCCACTTTTCAAGAAATTGTTTATTCTGCAATATGCACTTTGAAGGAAATAGGTTAGCTCAAAAATTGTCAGGAACCATTGATTGATGCTTAGATTGCAGTTTTCGAGTATTGGCAAGACAACTGGATATTCAAGTTCTGTAGCCCTCTATGCCTAGTCCATGCATAAGGATAAGTAAAAGGGGGTCTTTTTCCTCATATTAACCCATTGAGTACTGAAGCGCCCCAAGAGAGCCCTTGCAAGACAGTGGTTAACAGGCCCATCTGACTATATCTCTTCTTAAAAACTGGTGCTTCTTTTAAGGTTTTATTCTGTCTAACATCAAATAATTTGATAAACAGTAGGTTAAGAGAACTTTTCCCAGTATAGGGTATTTCAAATTAGTATGAACACCTCTACAGTTTGTGGAAGCAATCAAGAAACTTGACATGTTGTGATGTATGTTCTCTGATGATGAAATTTCTTGGTAATTAATTGACCTTATTTGTGATGTTACATTTCCAGTACAATGTGGGTACTCTCAGTCTCCACAATGGGAAAATTTTTGTTACTTGCTCAAAATTAGAATTTGAAATTAAGAGATAAATTGGCCATTTGTCCCTTCGGTAGTCTGATTGGAACTCCCCACAATGCATACTGTAGTGAACTGAGCAATGTGAATAAGTCTATTATAAGGGTACAAATCTTAAGGGAGGATGTGAGCCCTTTAGGGCAGGGCTTAAGCCAACATCTATGCATCAATCAGGTTTACAACAGAGCAAATTGCCCTATGAGATCTCTTTAACAAAAGCTGTGATAACAGGGCTGGTGAACCTTTTTAACCAAGAACCAGTTTAGGATTTCAGAGTGATCAAAATTGGCATGAATGGTACTTGTACCATCTGGCAAGGAGATTGGCTTCAAAGCCAAGAGGAGTACTATACTGTGAGTGTTAACGTATTTCAACCCATATAAATTGTAGGTGGCGTTCACTTACAGTCTGCACAAACCATAAAGAAACTGTTATCAATGATGGAACATTAAGTTAAATTCTGGTGATGTTAGTTGCTACTCCGAGTGACGAACCATACCGGACAAGTAGAGAAAACTCTACTTGGCCCGGCAGGGATTCG
>JBAHVQ010000407.1:210780-232911 GCA_036872915.1 Nanipora kamurai | reverse complement strand
TTTTTCAGTTGACTTCAGCAGTGTAGGTTTAATGTGAATTTATCATTTCATATTACCCTGAGGATGATTCTGGAATAAGTTGGTGAAAATAACAAAAGTTTCCATCGTACACTGGTGACTGGTCTTGGTGGAAATGGACAATATGGAGTTAACGCCAGTGGAGCCTTTTTTTAGCAGTGTTTATTACACAGTTCTTCTGCGGTAAGTTAATTGTTAATTGTTGAGTTCAAGTTATAATGAGACTACTAGGATCAACATTCTATTAATAATACTTTTAGTTTCATTTGAAAATTTGTGTCATGGGAGACTATTTTACTTACAGAATATCTTCCTCATTGTCACTTTCGTGCGATGGCTAGAAGATGAAAGAATATAATGTCAGAAATCGTAGAAAATATATGTATTTTTGTCTTCTTTTGATTTGCGCTTGCCATGAAAAAGTTTATGCTATTGAAAGGAGACCACTCGTCACTCTCTACTGAGCTTATCAATTGATGACATTTGTTTGAGATCTTGTTTGGATGTAAGAATTGAATGTAAGATTGATGCCAGTAAACTAAATATGAAACCAGGAGTAATTAAAGTCAAGTAAAGTAATGTTGGGACGGTGTCTGAGGAGCATTAACAATTTATGGCCGGGGTTGGTACCGAAGAGAAATCGGTAGAGTAAGCCAAATTTTCAGCAGTAAAAGGTTGGGTAAATTTTTTGTTGTTGTAATTTGAATATTAGGCAATACTTTTAATAGAAAAACAAAGTAGTGACGTAAAATCAGAGTTGTTATAATCTATGGTAACAGCAACAATGATATATTATAAAACACACATTTTACTCGTTTTACTTGTAAGGGGTTTTCTAGACAGTAGGTGCAGCTATTTGTTGGGGAAGGTAAATTTTTAACCCTTTTCAATTCAAGTAATTGAAAAAATTACCCTGTTTCCCATTTCTTCTTGGTACCAAACCCAGGCCATAAATAATGAGCCCTCCTTTGGAATGGTATACGTACCCGAGGTATTTGACCGGTGCTTAACATTTGTTGGAATTTCCGTATATCAGCAACGAAGTCGTTAGGATTGTTCTCAATGTATCCTGCACGTTTTCTCTGAAAGAAACCATAGCCTGGGTGAGAACTATCCAAAATACGGGAACTTGTTCTTTTTTCACAAGAGAACATAGTGTGGGGGTGGGTGCAAGTTGAAAAGTGGATATGGTACAAATGCCTTGGGCGCAGAAATCTGTTACGGAATTTTGACCCCTTATTGCTTATTCATCGAAGTTAGTGAAGCTATATATTCAAGTACGGTAAAAACGAAGAAAAATACACGAATTTTGTTATTAAAGCCATGCTCTGCTATAGTCTTGACAATCAAACTTTTATGGGACAAAAATTGTTTAAATTACTATACCAAGGCATGTGATAAGTGAAGGCTAGGCCCCATGACTCCCCAGGCCACACTTATTAACACCCATGATTGGTCTAATTAATTATGTTCACTAAGTACACCAGGGGTCAGTTTCATAAAGCTTAACGCCTGAGAAGGATTGTTCAAAAGGCGATTAGCTCAATTCAGGATTAGTGAAAACTTTGTAGATGAAATACTCCTAATGTAGGAAAGAATGTTTAAAGTTTTCTGTTCATATATGATTTAAGTATAGAAAAGGTATTATCCTAAAAAGTTTTAACTAAAGTTATTAAACAGAACATGTACTATAACGGAGCCGATTAAATTTTAACCGAGGATTAGCGATAATTGTCCTTTGAACAACCGGGCTCTGGTTGTACTGTGAACGTCTGACGTTAAAAGAGTGAGTAGAATAAAAGCGAGTAGTTGAAAGAGTGAGTAGAAGTCTGAATAGATTGAAGTTGACAGTAAGACCAGGCATAAATGTTTATGCAACGAGGGCCAGGGCTTTATTAGCTTCAGATAGCTCACAAAATTTTTTTCTTGTTGTTCAATTGTTGTTATTTATTATTTTCTTGTAATCAAATACGATTTTTTTTTTCGAATACTTCATCTTGACATTTGTGTCAAATGCTATTCAGTTTTACTCAAGTCATCTTGTTTGCGTTCAGTTTTCTTCAGCATTAAAATTGGAAATTTAAAAAAGTTTGATATACCTGTCATTTTGTGGGAAACAGTATGATTTCCCAGGAAAGCATTTGGTGGATAATTTTGTATTTTTTTCTGCCAGTAAATTAGGAGGTCTTTCAGGGCCTGCCCTTTTGAAAGGGCAAGGAATTCGACTTTATTGAGCAATTAAATGTAAAATTACCCGTTGAGGAGTTAAAGGTCTCTCTTCTTTATCTGATTCCTCCGATGAACTTGCTTTTTCGACTTTCATTTTAATTTCATCTTTTTGTGACATTGTTTCAAAACCTCCTGCGGGTAGCGATCTCAATGATCCAGTGGAATAAGAGGATTTTCTCAACTTTATAGTTTCAACAGTTTTCCTTTTTCCTGCCCTAGAAATCGCTTCTGAAGACTTATAGCAAAGAAAAACATACAAGAAAATTAGACAAGAACATAAAAAACTATTAACTTTTAATTCTGAGGACGATCTAGAAAATTATTTTGATGACCTGTTCATTTAACCAAAGCACCAACCAGCAAACCAGCCAACTAGCCAGCCAACGACTAACCAACGAAGCAACAAATCGAACCACAAACCAACAAGCAAACAAGCAAGCAAGCAAGCATCCAGCTTGTCAACCCCAGGCAACAACCTGACTAACCAACCAACCAACCAACCAACCAACCAACCAACCAACCAACCAACCAACCAGGCGACCAACCACCCAAGCAGCCACCTGATTGCCAAGTTACGCTGTAACAAACCGTTCCCAGTACTATACGTGCAAATACACTTTTTTGTTCCAAAACGTTCCAGTTTGTGTAAAATTGAAAAGTTGAAAAGAGGCACATGTGTCCTGTATCCAGGACACTGACCATTAAAGAGATAATTTTTCAAACTCCCAGACTTGAATTCAGTGTATGCACTCAATCCCCATATATTCAAATAATGAAGGGCAAGGGGGCCAGGTTGATTCATCTAACAGAAGAAAGTGATGAAAATTCTTTTGAAAAGGTACACCAATATGGTGGCTATGATGTCAGGTACATATGTTTGAATTCTTAAACCTCTAAAATGCCATTTCCTACAACTTAGGAGCACTTTTCACAAAAATGTGAAGATCTATAAAGTAGGTTTCGTCTATGCATTTTATGGCATAGAGAATTGTTAGAAGAAATTTAGAGTTAGAAGAAATTCCCCGTCACGATTAGTGGTCAGATAGTTAGCAGAGGGCGCCCTGAAAACAACCGGGGACTGCAGAACAGTTATATAGCAATTTCAATCATATTCAATCAAGTACCCATGTGCAGTTTTGTTCAGTCGAATTATGGATTGAACTGGAGAGTCAGAAGAGCCCTCCCATCTCTAGTTCACATTTAGGGAAGCGATTGGACTTCGTTTAATTTTTTTTTGGGCCGCGGTTACAGTTTAGGGTTGGCCTAGGGTGTGGATTAGGGTTAGAGTTTGTCTTTGGATTAAATGTAATTTATGGAATGTCAAATTCGTAGATATAAATTGATGCTGACCTGCTTGACAGGGCCTCGATGTACTCGCACCCCTTCCAATTGATCTTTCAACTTTCCCTGTTCATCCATAATTCGACTGAGCATAATACGATAAAGCACGTGCCATTTCTTAATTGGATAATAAGTTTTGCTCCTAAATGACTTCCCTTAAATTTTGCACTATGTTACCTGCGGCTGTTTATCGCCGTTGTCAGACGGTAGACCGTCAAGGCTTCCTTCAGGTAACAGCGCACTCTGTAGCTCTCGACGGTTCAATTTTGTGGGTAATGATCTTGAGTGAATATGGAAAGCTTGTAGTGAATCTCGAAGCGGAAAAGGAATTCTCTCTGACGACGCACTCTAAAGGTTTGCGAACATTTCAAGAAAAAAGACGTTTATTAGAAATAGAAAGGTTATTAATAAAATTATCATTTAAGAGGAAAGACTGAGTGAGGATTTACCTCAAGTGTTGGAGTGTGGCACGGAGAACTATTTTCTTGGTCGGACGATGGAGAGTAAGTCACTAAAAAATAAGGAATGCATGAAATAAATCATTTTTATGAACTGAACTAGAAACTCAGTATCTTTGTCGTCAAGCTATAACGGGGCCATTTACAAAAGAGAAACTACACCCAAGTTACGTAGGATGTGCCTTATATAAGCCGAGAACTGACCCCTTTTTATGTGCCTTACTTTTAACGTCTCATGCATCTTGTCTTTGACGAGGCTTGGGTGAGACCAACCTCGTTCTCATGGCAATCTGCCTTCACGGCAAAACTGTCCAGGCATCAGAAGGTTACCTGACACCCTTAATTTCCTGGCGTTTTAGTATCGTAATTTATGTAGCCTCAGTTCGTTTGCCATTGCTTTCTTTGTTGACTTACATAATGAATAAGAAGAATTCAAGTCTCCAAACTTGTTCATGTCGAACATTTGTTATTAGGCCTTATGTCTCCATAAATCTATCATTTTCTTTCATAAATATCATAAACAAATTTACGAGGTATATGACTTGACAAAATCAGTTCAGAAAAAACCATCTCAACTTAAAGATCATTTTGAAATTATGAAGATTGGCCTTTACAGCTGTGCCTTTCCTCACTTCTTTATTGAGAAATTAAGATTTGTTTAATATACAAATGACTCCACTTCCTTACGTCACAAGGCATAACGACTTAAAAAATCAAGTATATCTTTGAAGTTATCAATAGAAGTCACTCGATACTGTTTGTGAGCACATATGGATCCCATAGCACTACACATGAAAAGTCTTAAGGGACTTTATTGAATAATGTCAAAGATATACGCGTTATTTACATACTAAACAAATCTTCGTATCTCAAGAACGAAGTGAAGCAAGGGAGAGTCATAGAGGCCAACCTTCATAACTTCAAAAGTTCTTTCATCTGAGATGGTTTCTTTTAAACTCATTTGTTCATATCATACGCCATTTAAATGGGGGCTTGAATTTAACCAAAACAATTTTATTTTCAATTAGGAGCCAAATTTAGAAAAGCAGAACCTTTGTAGCAATCAGATTTAGGTGAATAAATTATATTACAGGTGATTTAGTCAATAGCATAAAACGAGACAATCTGATTACAGAAACGATCGGCCGATACCAGGGCAATTTTACCGATATTCCGCTGTGGCATGAAATAACTTGCTGCAATTGTTTGGTGTTGACAGACGGATTAACCTAGTAGAGGGCCCCGCACTAAATGCTTGCCAGTTGTTTGGTGTAATCTGGCAACGTTATAGTTTACATGTCAGGGGAGCTGCATCCTTAATTATTCATTATTTCAGGTAATATCATATCGACGCCGTTAAATCTCCTCAAATATCTCCTCAGAATTATTTGTCTCATTGTGACCAGGTCAAGATTTAACTTAGCCTAGCAATTCTAGATAAGTAACAATTGTCGTAAGGCATAAGGTTATCCTACTTTCTCATTCAGTATTGTTTTATTGTTTTGTATATTTATATAAATTATTTGTTTTTAAATGCATATTTCATTGAAATTTTTTTCCATTGCAGATATCAATGAGCAATAGAGCCCCTTTATAACATAGGGCCCCTTTTAACATAGCGCCCCTTATAACATATAGTTATAAATAGGGCGTCTTTATAACATAGGCCTCTTATAACATTTATATGAATGGGGCCCCTTTATAACATTGGGCTCCTTATAACATATATATATATATATATATATATATATATATATAAATAGGGCCCCTTTAGAACATAGGCCCCTTATAACATATATATATATAAATAGGGCCTTTTTATAACGTAGCGCCCCTTATAACATATATATATATAAGTAAGGCCCCTTTATAACATAGGCCCCTTATAACATATATATAAATAGGGCCTTTTTATAACATAGCGCCCCTTATAACATATATATATATATAAGTAAGGCCCCTTATAACATATATATAAATAGGGCCTTTTTATAACATCGGCCCCTTACAACATATATATAAATAGGACCTCTTTATAACATATCCTACATGCCCCACAATAGCTTAATCCGGCTCCGGGTGTTCACTTACGGACATTTCATCTTTTATATTATTACAAATCTGGAGTAAATCAAACCGTATATCAAGTATCACAAACTTAAGATATTTGTCAAACTGTATAATTAATTGTTGTTACCAAGGTGACAATAGGGTGAGACACGTTAGCATATTTTTATGATTTCCACAATTTACATTCATTAGTAATTTTCGGTTTTTGAATTGAATTTTTCTTAATATTGGCCAAGTAGAGATATTTCACTGAAGAATAAAATGGCAAAATGTAAGGGCAATATTCAATAACATTAACGCATTCTATAAACGATCCCTCAGTTTTACCAAAATCTTTTAAACTTAGATCTACTGCTACAATACTCGGTTTGCATACTTTATTAACCAAGAAATGTACCGAAGCAAACGTGGAGAAATTTAAATTTTGCTTTATTGACAAGGACGGAGCTACCGTCGTGAAAATGACGACGCGATAAAAACGCAAGATATTTAGTTACGAATACCACATTCAAAAAATAACCTATAGAGCAATTTCAAATGAGCCTTTCGTGCCTTATGTCTTGTGGTTACTGGTGATGAACTTAGTACAAAACTTCAGGAAATAAATTTTAAATCCAAAATCCTAAACGTTAAACTTGCTCTAAAGTACAATATATTTTAAATTCTCACCTGTTCATAAAATTATAGTCATTTTTATTACATTTTGTACTCTCAAGTACTTAAAGCCTAATTTCCACTAACGAAAATTTCCGCGCGCATCGCCTTTTTCTTGTTTCTCATTGGTCCTTGCGAACTCTTTTGTTCCTGAGAGCCAATGAGAAACAAGGAAAATTCAATGTGCGCGGAAAATTCCGCTAGTGAAAATCAGGCTTTTGGCTCTTAAAACTGAACTTTAAAAACACCAGTGAGAAGCAGGTATATCTAAGGCGCGTTTTATGTGAGTCACGTTTATTTTGTTCGATACGAATACAGGCAGCCCAGAAGTGAAAGTAGTTGACTTTAGTATTTGCTTATGTCGTAAATGAAGTTATAAAAGTAGTGTTTACCTTGTTTGTCGCTGGAGTGAAGCGAGAAGCAGTCGAACTTCGAACCATTTCAAAATTCGCCCCGCTCCCATTACTACAGCCTTCGCGCAATGACAAAGGTTTCGACATAGTTTAAAATTAATCTAAGGTTGGCAAGTAACTTCACCATTTAAAGTCAGACAAGTCAACAAATATTCAAGTAGTTCAAAAACAGTAAGAGAAGCCGTGAGTAAAACAGTAACATCTTGAACATCGATGACTTTTCTCCCTTGTCACAAACTAATATGTTTCAAAATAGTCGGAAAAGACCAGAAACGGGCAAAAGTTTGTAGATGTTTGTCATAAATTTTCCCTGTCCAGATGCGGGATAACTTTTCCTACTACTGGTCAGTCACTTCAAATCCTAAAGAGCTCGTTCATTGGTGCAAAAGAATTCCCAGTTTATGACGTCTGAGGAGTGTGCAATAAAATATGTTTTAAAGGAAACGAAGTAAAGAATTTTGTAAGAACATCTTTACAATTAAGACAAACGTTTGTTCTAACGCTGTCGGCAATTAAAATGTCCAACGAGGAAGTTACAAATGCTTTTAAATCTATCAATGACATTGCTTTTCCATGGACAGCATAAAAGGAAGCAGGATGGATAAGTTCAGAACCATAGGATTTACCTTAGTGTTTACGCTTTTGCATGGTACTGCTGAACGTCGTGTTAGATCATTTATATGTGTTTGTGTTTTATATGAGCCGCGGCTTGTTTTTTGTCGTAAAAGCAGTGGTAAAATGGGTTAACCGATCTGCTGGGACCTACTGTATTTCACCACTGCTAAACAAAAACCAGTGTTTTATTAGTGATATGGTTGCGATTTCATTCGTTCCAAGGACACGAGGTATATTGACAATACTTACGCGATATATTTCCTTCACTTGACACGGAGCTTCGTTCTGTTTCTGGAGAGTTCTTTCCTTTATTTTCTCTAGTATCCGCCTCTTCATTTACCACATCCAAACTACTGGGAAATGGACTTACTCTTTTTTCGACAAGTTTTCTAAAAGGAGCGAGAGATGTGGTAGAATGACAGTAGATCGTCCCACTTGAAGCTGACTTGCTCATCTTGTTGATTTCAGAAATTAGTCCTCTGCTGTCTTGAGAACCTAAACTAGCAGACCTAACACGTCCACATACTTCCGTAACGTTTGGTCCATTGAGCTCTATAACAAAGAGTAACCAAATGAAGAGACATTATTTCACACTAACTGATGGCTCAAGTGTCCACAATTCTCCTTTACACAAAATCATTCAATTTTTGCAATGAATTGAGTTGTGTCATTGAATGATTTCTGCTGTCATTATTCTCAAAACCGCATACGAACTATAAATACCAATCAACCAACATCCAAATGCTAAGAAAGCGGTCTCCCGCTGGCAAAATGTGAGATAAGATCAATATTAAACCGATCCTGGTCACACATAACTAAGGAAATAACATACCTTCGAGAATATTTGGAGAACTGCTAGCTTTAAACAACTCTCGGCGTCGGTAAAGAGGAATAGAACGGCTTTCATCGTCGTAAAGTCGACCAGTTCTCATTCTTGTCGATTCATAGGTCTTAGCATTGCTTTTTCTTAGATATGAGGTCTCCCGTGAAACACGATCATCCGAAGGTAAATCTTCAGTTGATGTGCTTTTGGTCGGTGCATTGTCTCTCAGATCAGACGTCGAAGTACCTTTGTTCGCCGTGATGTTTATTCTGGTATCATACAACGAAACACGGGCGTGCTTTCTGTGTTCGCCACTATGGTTTCGCGTGGACGAAACAAGGTTGCCATTCATCAATGTATACGGATCCTCCTTATTCACATCTAAATTAAGTTTATAAATTAAAAAATTCTAACACACAAGTTTGATTACGATATACAGCCACAGCTATTCAGGAAGTACTTATTAAAAATAGCAATAATTGAGCTAGTAATAATCAATAACTGATAATCAATTGTCAATAATAATAAGGGTTAATCAATGGTCTCGAGTGTGATAAAGAATTTAACATTGCGGTTGAAGCTTGACGGCCACGAAGAGCCGTTTCTACCGATCTAGTTTCTAGTTTCTAGATTGTGTTTCGAAATATCAAGAGCCCAAGTAACATCAGTTTCGCTACCAGCTCCCACCTTGACCTGTGGCTCAGTTGGTAGAGCATCGGACTAGTAAACCGAAGGTCGCGGGTTCGAATCCCTGCCGGGCCACGTAGAGTTTTCTCTACTTGTCCGGTATGGTTCGTCACTCGGAGTAGCAATTACATCATTATTCTTCACCCGAGTTCATCTTCTACTCTAGCCAATTAATTGACCACCACTCACTCATAATTGCATGGATTTTTTTTCTTTACCATAAAGAAACGTTGGTTGTTTGGAGTTAAGACGTACGCTCATTAGCATGTGATAAGTAGTTATCATAGAGTTTTCAAAAGAAAGCAGTGTGATAAGTGGTTATCACACAATTTTCAAAAGAAAGCAGTGTGATAAGTAGTTATCGCACAGTTTTCAAAAGAAAGCAGTGTGATAAGTAGTTATCACACAGTTTTCAAAAGAAAGCAGTGTGATAAGTGGTTATCACACAGTTTTCAAAGGAAAGCAGTGTGATAAGTAGTTATCACACCTTTTTGCAAGGTTATCACCTTCCCCGAACACTAATTAATTGAATATAAGTTTTAACGCTTGTGTTGAAACAATGAATTGTGGATGTGTCATGAGACAATTCAAAATCTATGGATTATGAATGATCGAATAATCAATAATCTATGATGAATAATCAACGGACAATGATCAATAACAAATTATTTCAATATTGATATTAGTATTAATATTTATATTTCTGCTACCAGTACTACTATAAAAGAAATATTTATAATAATGATAATAATGATAACGATAATATCATGCAATACTAATAATCGCCATAATAATTAGCAGTGACAATGTTATAATCCTTACCATATTTATTGGAATTGGCAGCGTAGAAGACTAAGGGTGCTTTCTATTTGTACAGGTAGACTGGTAAGTCCAATAATTCTTAGCTTGATGTCAACGGATATATAGAGCAGGAACCTTGGCGAATCATTTGACATACGATGTAATGCAGGCTCATACGATAACCATTTTTTTAAAAGAGGGAATACTTAACCAGGATGGATTTTCTTGTACATTCCGTCCGAACTTTCCGGTTTATCGTTGCTATATCCCAACAATTATTGTCTTCCTTAGCAACATCAACCGAACTGACCAGAGTGTAATGTTCAAGCTGTCTTCTTGTCAGGCTTCACTTGACGGTATGAGGCAGACGATGTCACAGGACAGCTCAACTCCACATGCCCATAATTAGCGCACACGGTACGTTTCTTTAGTTTACAGAGTTTATCACTCAGATTATTTCTTTTGGAAAGCATACTTTACGTTACGATAACTGTGAAACATTAGCGCGGGTCTCGGTCAGTTACATTAATCATAGGAGGGAACGGAATGCCCACCCCACTAATATATTCTGAACATATTAGAGCAAATTTGTCTTTAAGACAACTGGGGTGGACATGTCCACCCCAGTCCAGCCCGTGATGACGTCAAAGTTTCGCATCCCTATATACATTTCAGGCCTTACACTAGGAGGGAACAAGGAGAAGACCAAGACAAGAACCAAGACAAGAGTAACTGCAGCAATATAAGCCGTAGATGTAGCTGTAGCAATAGCAGGATTTTAATAGATTCATTACAACTTCTTATTGTAATCCAGGACTCCCAGTGACACCAGCAATTTTGCTGAAGGGCCCATCCTGGTAAAAGATTATAGTATTATTATTATTATTATTATTATTATTATTATTATTATTATTACCAATAATAACAATGTCAATGACTCCAATTAATCTATCGAGGTTATAATGATTGGAAAATGTTTCATTTGCGATAGCTAAATTCCGAATTGTTTATAAAAAATAAAAGGAAATGTTAATAACTCGGAAAAAATATTTCAGTTCGTTGTATCGGAGAAGTTTTACGTGATTATGAGAAAGAGCGTGCAATATCAAACCACATGAATATTAAGCTTTTCTAAAAGATTTAAATGATGAACTTAGAAAATATACCTACCGAACTCCGGTTTCTCTCTATTCATGCTCTCATATTTCTTCAGGCGGAGGAGTAACAATCTGCTATCATTTGCTAATTTCTGAAAAGTTTTTATGGCTTTCATCTCACGTTGAAGTGCGTTATGCAATCTTTCACGAAGTATCTTGTTTTCCGCCTTAACCATTTCAAATTTCTCTTCAGGGTTGGCAATGTTGGACATGTCGTCAATCAGCTCTCCGAGGTTTCCGTTTGCGCGGAAATGTGCGATATCGAATATGTAATCCTGAGGATAAACTAGTGGCGGAATACCATCAGCTTCTTTCAAACTCTCGAGGATATCTTTTTGAATTCTAGTTTTTGCATCCTCGCTAGATTTGTTGATTCCATAAGAGAATCTATCTCGTCGGTCTTTCGGAGTTGGCGACTTTCCAGAGCGTACTTTATGAATTAGAGATTGATTTAGGCCCGGTGACCACTCCCTCGACATTCTTTATGGACACTATTGCAAAGAGACAGGCAGATATAGGACAAGTAGGTAGATTAAGAAGTAGGGTTTTCTTTAGTCGAGATTGTTACGTAAGGTGTCATATTAGGTTCATTTACTGGAGGGAAATAAGACAAGCTATACGCAAGATGGGTACTGTACCAATTATGAGAGTAGGTGAAACAGCAACGTCTGCTTAGGTGAGGTGTAAACACTTTTGTACTGTGCATGTGAGTGTTTTAGCGCCTACAGTAAGGCGAATCAAGTAACACTTTCTCACGACAAACAAACGTTTGCAAACACAGGTTGGAAAACCAAGTTTGCATGAGAGAAAGTGACAATAACGGTCAAGGCAAACTTGTCGGTCAACTGTTTTAGCAGCGTTCATACAAGAGACCTTGGGTTTGCCGATTCAGATTTGCAAACTTTTGTTTGTTGGGGGAAGATTCCATTAAAGTGGGGACATACAAGATGTCAAGTCGCAGAGACATGTCACAGTGCAGGAAAATATCACTTGGGATATATCAACTCTGGTGCACCATGTAAGTAATTTGTCGCGAGGATAAAATTTTGTTCCATATTTTTGGTTGTCACTCAACGCAAAAGGTGTTTCACAACCCTGACTAGTTGACGAGTAACTACTTTCGGTCCGACCCTTGAAATACAGGTCGTGAGTGAACTATGAAAACTTTTGCCATTTTCACCAACTTCCTGTTCGAATTTTGGTTCGAAACCACGTTTTTTGCAATTTGCATCAAAATTGAGTTAGAAAAGTGGTTTTTTCGTGCGCGTAATACGTAACGTTTCGTTGAGCAGCAACGAACCTTGACATGAAGTCTAACAAGAATTTTTCAATCGTTTTTCTAGTTTTCTCGGACCGAAATGAGTTAAGGCCTGTGAACGTTCTCGGACGTCCCTTTCATACCACGAGAAAACTGGAGATGAAGCAAGCATAAACATAGTAATTTATGCGTATTCTGTCTGATTGTTTTTTAAGTAGTAACACAATTGATCTCTCTTGCCATGTCGATCATCTTTTGCCAGTGATGGGCCAACTAGATATCCATTGCTCACGAAACAAAGCGAACTTTTCATATGATGATTGGAACACTGGAGAAAAGATTATACTGTTAACAAAAATTAAACATCGATTAAGTAGCTCTGGTTCACTTGTATTGCTGGTTTACATGTATTTTTGTCCATAATAAAAACGAGCAATTAAATGAAAGTGTAAGGCTGTAAGTATCGCTTTATATTCCGAGAATCTTTGAGCAAAAAAAAACTTATGATTAGGTAGTGAAGACTTAGATCAAACTTCGGATCATCTTAAGGTTGTCCTAGTTATCGAGCTACTGTAACACTGGTCTTCAAGAAAGTGAGGTCACGGTAGTGTGCGTTCAAAACGATAATACAATACGTATCGCCATGTGAGTTAACCCTGCCGAGAGATTCCCGTTAAGCAGTCACGCCACAAGCTAGCCTGCTTCCAAAGCTTAAGAGCACGAATCAAACAATGTTGACTTAAAAGTACAGGGTTAGACATTTTTTCGAATACGACGCAAAAGTCGCTCACAATGGAGGGGTAAGAATCTATTAACCTTTTTAAGGGAGTATTGACGTAGGTTTATTGCCCCTTAGGAACTGATTTCCGGTTGAAGGAGTTATGATAGACGCGACAAGACATACACGTATAGAATATATGCATGCATATCCTTGAGCTAGTGCTAGTTGTTGTGCACTGTAAAGCTCAACGCTATTGATATACATGTAGCAGACGGAAACTTTACTGAGGGGTGTCTATAATGAAAAACGAAAGTCTCGCCAGAAGTAAATCTATCTGAAGACACTTACGTCGGTACATGTAAAATTTTGTGTAGTAGAATACTGGGCTCATCCCTCGGCTTCCTATAAGTTTACCAGGGTGGCCGAGTGGGGAAGGTACCAATCAGAAAACCAAGTGGAATTTTGTCACTATCTGAAGTCCCTTGACCATCCGTATCACTATCTGCCTGAATTATAAATCATCTCTGAATCACCAATCCAATCAGTACATATTTAGCTAATTTGTTACCTTCGGCTTCACTCTCCATCTGAGTTTCTATAGTTTAATGGTCTGAACGTGATGACGGTTATTAGAAGGTTATGGAAGCAATTCCTGTCGGACTACTGTTCGAAATCACTTTCTGACTGTTTGAACTTGCAGAACTTTCTCCACTGCATAACTTTTATTGTGTTTACATATCGTCTGTCTAATAGTTTTACTCATGTTCAGTTGTCATCATTCCGTTACTTCAAATCCATCTCCTATAAATTCTGCTAATTTTTAGACTTAATTATTCCCTGAACACGAATCTAAGATTTGTTCGGGTTTTTCTTTATTCTTATAATCTTCCTTAGCTCATCGCCACATCTTAATTGGGCAAACAAATATAGCCAAGAATTATAACATCAATTAAACAAGGAAGTGAAGCAATATGATGCTTAACTACAGTCCCCCGACATTTTTGGCCTAATTCAATCATTTACTATATAATTATTAAAATCATTCACCAGCACATTTTGAAGGAAAACGTGAGATACTTTGGCAATAGGAGCTGATGCAGTATCCTTAATGGACGATATATCTACGAATGCATAATCTCTAATATTTGTTTCAATTGCAGACTGCAAAGCTCCTTAAACACATAGTTTGGTGGTAGGAATAAAAAGCTACCGACAAATTGCGAGCCTAAGTGCCACTTCGAACCGATTCTTATGTTAATTCGGACCACGCCACAAACTTTTCAGCCCAAGACATTCGTGAGTCATGAATGCAAAAAATGACATATGGTTTATCTAAAAAGTCGACATTCTAGACATCTGTCTAAGAAGTTATTATAGGGGGTAAAGAAGCTGTGTAAAGAAGTAAACTTACTCTTGTCGAAAGTCTCAGTAATGGCACCACGGCTCAATTAACTTGTGATACTTGAGTACTCCACTGTAACGAGATGTACTATAAGCCACTTAAGCTCGCTAGAGTCCCACAAGAAGCGAACATGTATGCGCTTGAGTGTCTGTATTAATTCATTTATTTTTATCATATGACTTTTGACTCACAGTAGGGGTTGATAGACCTCATGTAAAGCATGATCTGTAGAACTCTGCTGTTGTCTATTGAAGCAAACAATATTTAAAAGTTCTTGCATTGCTGGAAACAGAACGAGGCTAGTGAAGTAAAAATTGCATTTGTAATATTGGGTGCCCAGTAACGACGAATATGTTTTTTAGTATACTTTGATTTTTCTGGAAAACATGCGGACTACGGCTGGATGAGAAAACTCAGCAGACCTATGTTCTGACAAATTTGGCTTTATAACCACATTTAAAAAATTACAACAATTACAATCATGCAAATAATTGACTTTATCAGGCTGGTGAACTTTAAAAAATATCTTTGTCCCATCAACAGCGCAATACCACGTGATAATATTAAGCTCAAACTCTACACCGGTAAGCTCAAGCAAGGTGATTTTCTGTATCAGCACCAATCTGCATCCTTTTGCAACAAAATATAGCAACACTACCAACAAGAATCAGTGACTGAGATTATTTGTTACCATATGTTGATTTACACAGTAAGTTTAAACAATGTTCTCCCAGAGTAATTTAAGATATTGAGTGACAATTTGAGAGCAAGTTTGGTAAGGGAAGGTTGCGTGGACTTTAGCAAAGCGGACGCTTTTGTACTACGTACTCACACAGTACGTTTCTCTGGTGAGTCCGGGGAGTCTAGATTAATGGATGTTTCTCAACATTTAGCCGGCATTGATAAACCACCGACCCTCATTACTTTACAAAACAAGGGATCACAGCTATTATTATAACTTATTATTTGTATAATGTGAATGTTTTAGAACGAGATGAGATGAGATGAGATGAGATGAGATGAGGTAAGATAAAGAAAAGAAGTAAGGTCTCTCAAAGGCACTAAACTCCTCATCATTCAAACAAGAGAAATAAAAGAATTTTTCAGATGTGAAGGTAACAACATTAACCGACTCCTGATTAAAAAAAAATTAGGGGAGAGACTGGAGAATGCACAATTAATGCAAGAAATAATTCAACACTAACACAAATAGATATTTAATTATGAAGACAATGATGCCGTCATGGTTGTCCAACTTTTTTAAACTCTTTTTGATGGTTTTGAACCATTGTAGTTTTGTTAGGCGAAAAAAACTTGTTGTAGATCAGCCTCCGATGAAAAGATGGGCTGTTTAAATCTACGACGACCTCCACATATGGACAACTTGAAAAACTTTCTAAGGCTAAGTTCCAAATTTTACCACATTGAGAAACGTGAAATAAATGATGAGACGCTAAGACCAAAAACTGCATGAAAATTTGTCTTATGATACAGAACCGGGGAAAATCCCTACTTGAAGAAGTTCCAAATTTGATTTGAACAAAATCAATCGGGAACAAAAATCTCCGTCCTCCGCAGAGGTTTCCGTGGGGAGCCCTGAGACTCATGTAATGCTTGCGGGCAGAAGTAAAGAAATCGAGAGAACAAATCGAGACAGAAAGCTCTCTTATTGCACTACGCTGGCGAGAAAGTGAATGACATTTTCGATACGCTTCCAGACATGAATGCAGCAGAAGACGAAAGCCCACTTGAGAAAGTGATCGAAGCGCTTACGGCCTATTTTCAGCCGAAGCAAAACACTGCCTACTAGGAATACAAGTTTCGCCTGGCTGAACAGGAGAGAGAAATTGATGAAATTGTGCACCAGACTAAAGCACTTGGCGTTGACGTGCGAATTCTCGAATGGGGACAGAGAAATCAAGTCGTAAGTTGTTCAACAATGCTCATCATCGCAACTTCGACGCAAAGCACTCAGCGAACCGAAATTAAACCTACTACAGCTACTAGAATACGGCAAAGCGATGGAGCAAGCAGAGACCCACGCCGCGAACTTGGAAAAGCGAACAAAGAACGAGGTCAACAAACTGTCGTATGGCCGGAACTCCCATTTCCGAAACAAACAACAAAGGACACACACAAAGGAACACAACAAAGGACGTGACGCATCAGAGATCCGTACTCTTACCAAATGTCGAAACTGTGGAGGTTCATACCCTCACTAGGGGGACAGGAAAACATGCCCAGCGTATGGTAAAGAATGCAGAAAATGCGGAAAATTAAACCACTTCAAAGCCGTATGTAGGAGCACAGCCACACACAAAAAGCCAGACAACAAACGAAGGAGTAATTCGAGAAAGAAAAACAAGAACCTTTGAATGATTAGCGAAAGCAACAGTAGCGATGGTGAACACGATCTTTTCAACATTCGGGTCCACAACGTAAGACGCAACAAAACAAAACACCCGGTCTTCAAAGTTAAAATGAGCGACACGTGGTTGAACGTTACGGCAGATTCTAGATTCAGCATTAATATCCTCGACGAAAGGGACTTCAACAAGTTAAAGATCCGGCCAACCCTCCAATCAACAAACGTCCGAGTCTACCCGCACAAGTCGGAGACCTGTCTACCAGTAATCGGGATATTCAAGACAACTATCAAAACAGCGACTTTCACCGCCCCCCGTCAAACCGTTTAGGTAACTGAAGGAACAGGAGAATCACTACTTAGTTGGCGCACATCCCAAGATCTTAACCTAGTCCAGATTGCAAAATCCCTCAGAGGCGTCGACCAGAATGAAACAAATGATGAAGTGAAAACGTTATTGGACGAATACAAAGATTTATTCAGTGGTCTCGGTAAACTCAAAAGTTACCAAGTAAAGTTACACATCGATGTGTAATACTCCTACGTGTTTATGGAAGTTTATTTGCTAGGTCAAAACATACACGTCTGATTAGGTCTAGGCGATCTCGCTAGTCTCTTACGGCTCCTGTTACAATTACATGTGCTGGTGATTAAATGTAAACTGTCAATCAACTTAATTAAAGTCTATATATGGTTATTAAATCTGAGCATATATTACAGATGAAAACATACAGCCTGTCGCACAACCGCACCAACGAGTACCGTTCCATGTCAGAAAACAGCTTGAAGAACAACTCGACAAAGACGAACAACTGGGAGTAATCGGACGCATTGACGGCCGGCCCAACACCCTGGGTGTCACCCATCGTAGTTGCACCTAAGCCAAAGCAACCGGGGGAGATTCGTGTTTGTGTCGATATGAGGCAAGCAAACCAAGCCATTCAACGCGAACGACATTTGACACCGACCATAAAGGAAGTCATAGCAGATCTAAATGGTGCTAAATTCTTCAGTAAGCTGGACCTCAATCAAGGCTACAGTCAACTCGTACTATCGCCAGAGTCTAGGTATATCACAGCGTTTAGTACACATCTTGGCCTTAAACGATTCACGAGACTAAACTTTGGTATATCCAGTGCCGCAGAAATCTTCCAGAATGCCACTTGTGAAACGCTCAGCGGAATTCAAGGAACTATCAACATCAGTGACAATATTCTAATCTACGGGAAGACCCAGAAAGATCACAACGAAACTCTAACTGAAACCTTCCAACGCTTGGGAGAAAAAGGTCTTATCTGCATAGCAAAAAGTGCACCTACAACCATAGGCGTACGGGGCCTAATTTTTAGGAGGGGGCAGCGAATGTTTTGCGCAACTGACATAAAAAATTCCCGACTTAGTCGACTAACTTGTTTTGCTTCGCTTTTGTTTCGCCCAACAAAATAACAAACGCCACTCATGTCAAGTTTTACGATTATCGCAATAAATACGATTTGGTCACTAAAGTCTTTAGGAAGTATTGCAACATTGTTAGCCAATAGTAAGCAGGAATTATGTCCTAAGAGTTAATTGCGTACGCCAGGCTGAACGGTCGTAAGTTACAATATTATGGAGTAGATGGGGCCAGTCGTTTAAATGTTAGACAGTACTTCATTGCTGTTAAATTTAGTACGCACGAACTGAATTTGTCCTTCCAACATTGTCGTCTGATAAAGTTGGATATAAATGTCATCTGACAAGGTTGCACACAAGATCTGGCATTTTCAAAAGATACTAGGGAGGCGTCTCCAGACGAACTCGTGTTCAGTGGGTCATTACTGGTGAGTGTATCATGATCTTCCATTTGTGTCAGCTGAATTAGGCTTTAGGCTTCACTTGCGATGCTAACTCCTCTCTATCATTTTTGACCATTAATTAACCTATAGATTGTTATTACCACGATCGTTTTGATAATTACAGTAGAAAAATCGTAAGACGCATTACAATAGATATGTGTATACCAGGGGTGCACGGTCGTCCTTTGTTCTCAAAGGGTCCTCACTTGTCATGAGAAGTAATTAGGGAGGTCACTCTAGGGATAGTGCCAAAGTTAAGGTGAGGCTATTTATTACGCTTTGGTGAATAAAATAGAACAATTAATGTATTTGTTTGTTCCATACAACTTAACTACAGGCACGAAGATCAAAAAGATAAGATGGGGAACGACATAACACAATCTCTATCTCATGTGTTGGAGCCTTGTTCCGTTACGGACTTCTCCATACAACATTTTAGGTTCACAAAAACTGTCTACCCACTAAAGCACCAAATAAAAATCCCTCAAAAAGAAAAAAAACGGCTCGTAAAACTTCAGCAGGAAAATTGATTAAAAAACAGATTAAACCATTTTATTGGAGCGACTTATGAAATCATAACACAGCAAAGTACTTTCAAGCAGTTGCCAGATAAGTTTTAGTTTTGCTAGTGGTTTCTCATGGCCTACGGGCCAAGCAGTTGACAGGTAAGTTTTAGTTTTGCTATTGGCTTCTCATGGCCTACGAGCCAAGCAGTTGACAGGTAAGTTTTAGTTTTGCTATTGGTTTCTCATGGCCTACGGGCCAAGCAGTTGACTGGTAAGTTTTAGTTTTGCTATTGGTTTCTCATGGCCTACGGGCCAAGCAGTTGACAGGTAAGTTTTAGTTTTGCTATTGGTTTCTCATGGGCTACGGCCAAAGAAAAGGGGGGATGGACAAAAACGACTGCCATCTTTAGACGTGCCCGACAAGTTTCTTTTGTTTCTCTGGCAATAGTAATGGCGGTGCAACAAAGTTAGCATTTGTCGCCCTAGCTACGTAAATTCTTCTCACGAAACGTAGAAAACGATTTAGAATTCCACCAGATTAAAATGCAGCCTTGCACTGGCCAAGAAAACACGACCAAGCGATGAAATCAAGTGAATATTGTAGATTTCCTCGGGGAAGTATTCCAAGGTACAGATTGATTGTTATCAATGAATTCAGCCGGTTTCTTCTATGAAGATTTAAAAAGATTTCAGAACCTTGTGGAAACATGCAGTTCTTTGAAGAAACTGATGATATCGTAACAGCACACTCCACAGCACACGCAGTACTGGAAATCATATTTTGGATTAATTTGTTTCTGTGACATATTTACCAATTTTTGTGACGTACACAACAACTTGAACAGGTAACTGAAAAAAGGGGATATCTAAAAGGATTATTAATCGAAAACTTTTCATACTGGTTTAATAACAATTGAACAAACATATTATATTGGTAAGTTTGTGTTGCAATTCATGCTGTCATCATGCAGCAATTGGTACTAAAAAACTACTGTAGGTAGTATCCCTGGAGAAGTACAGTTGAAGAAATTTCGAATTAAATCTCAATAAATATGGAGAAGAACTGCGTATTCAACACAGACTATAGCCTTCCCCAGCAAATAGAATGGATACTTTTAAACTTTACTCATCCCATATTTCAAATCGATACCATATATTGTGCGTTATTATAAAAGTGTATCTGCAGTAACTTAAAGTTAGAAAACTGTGGTCTTTAGGTACGGTTTTTGAAAGCGCTACATGAATAAAAATAAAGTTTTGCGTTGAACTTTGTTATTTAGTCCCAAAACGAAGGGGCCATTACAAGTATTAGTAAAGGTTTCTTTGGAATCGATTTAGAATTCAACCATGATCCATGAAGACAGCCACATCGCTTTCTTCGCTTTTCGTTGTGCATTTTATAGTTGATCGTCACTCATTGCCGATAGTACTTCCCCATTAATACGCGTTAGTAATCAGTGATTTCTTGTGTTGGTAATACTATTCAGAAATTTCTTGAGTTTTATTGTTACAAAAATGCTCTATAACTAAAATACCCGAAAAGCTCAATATGATATCGGATGTTGAGGTAACCCAAGGTAAACACTAACAAATACAAACATGTCATCGTCGAACATGCGGACTCAGCTGTGCAAAATGTGAAGTCATTTACTTTCAACGAACAAGGCTTCCTTGAAATAAGATTGATAGATAAATATGATACGGCCGTAGAAGGACAATTTCTATCGTTTTAAAGAAATACTAAAGCTATTTGCCTGGGCCCAGTTGTTCAAAGGACAATTAACGCTAATCCTGGGTTGAAATTTAATCGGGTCCTTTATTAGATATGTTCTGTTTAATAGCTTTAGTTGAAACTTTCTAGGATAAAACCTTTCTATGCTTCTATGATACATAAACAAAAAAGATTTAAACATTCTTTCCTACATTTGCAGTATTTCATCCACGAATTTGTCACTGATCCTGGATTAAGCTAATCGCCCTTGGAACAACCCGGCCCTGGAGATCTACTTTTCAAGTTTCATCAGTGTACGAAGTATGTTTATTTGATCGAAGCGCATGCATGATCAAAATAAAAAATGTTGGCTCTTAATGGGCATACATTACGGTCATACTCATACCTCTGATAAAAATAAAGTATTCCTCGAAAAAACTCTGCTTGCGGTATATTTTATGCATAAAACCCTTTTAAAACTTTGGTCGCTGTGCACTCTGCACATTACGTGGTACGAATAAAAACAGAACAATAACATATTTTTTCTCTAAGATCATGAGCTGGTTGTCTGATATACTCCAAGCTCCCATAGGAACAACATTGGTGTTCAGCTTTCAAATAACATATTATCAGGTGGTACAACTAGCCTAATCAGTCTCCCTTCTATTAACCGTATTCAAAATCATCACATGGGCCTCGGATAAACTTAATCACTAGACTCCAGTAATTTTCGTTGCGAGGAAACTTTTAATCAGCCGAATGCGGGTCGACAATATGCCTGGTTTCCCTTATTACGTCAGCCGAATACAACCACCAGAATACTTCAAGCCATTTTCTGTTTCATGTAAATGTTTAACTCTCAGAGAACGGAGAGACAAGTGTTCAGATTAACATTATAAACAAGTTTTAAAAAAGTACTCTGGTAGTAAATAGTCTTTTCGCAACCAGGTGAAGTATTAGTCATATTTAAAGTGCTACTCTGGTTTCGTTGCCAGCAAAAGGTACATGCAATTAGCCCAAAAACTTTTCTAGTTAAAAACTAAAAACAATAACACTAGAATAGGGTC
>JBAHVQ010000407.1:192203-202698 GCA_036872915.1 Nanipora kamurai | reverse complement strand
TCTTGTCATTTTTAAGTTCTTTTAAAGCTTTTCTCTCTTCGAGGGTTGTATTACGTGCAGGTAAACGTGATTTGTCAAGGATGTCGGCAGTAGAAGTGCGGATCGAATCTCGGGTCTCTTCTGGAAGGTCTTTAATGATAACTTCAATTTCAGCAACAATGTTTTTATACGGGATATTGTTCGGGGTAATGGCAAACTTGGGATCTTTTTCTAGGATTCGACGTTCGGCATTAGTGAGTGGTTTGCTTGAAATGTTTACTACCAATTTCGATTTGTCAGTGGCTGCAGTTGAGTTGTATTCAGACTGTAAATTCTTGAGTATATTCGTATGCCATTCGTTGATAGTATTTTTAACGGATAAGGATCTTACTGCGAGGAAACGTAAAAAATTGTTTGGGTATTGTTTGGTAGGATGTTGCTCAGTTCGTATTTTGTTTCTGTTATGGTTTTGTTCAGGTTGTTAATTTGTTCATGACACAGGGAAATTCTTGCTTTCATACATTGCTTGCTGGCTTTTTCCATGATTCGGCAAAAAATAGGATGTTTTGACGGTGGACGGAATCGTAAGGATTTTGGCACCCATTGGTTATCGATAGCTCCGTGAGTAAAGCGAAGGGGTCTGTGATGGGCTTCCAGTTTATAAGTGCTTTTTTCTAGACGTCTGGCTAATTATAGGGCAGTCCGCCCAGCCTTTCGGCGGATACTTGTAAATATTGATGATGCGCGGTCAGGTAGAGGCATAATGATTGAAGACGTTCTCTGACTAAGATTATAATTTATTTTGACGAGCTTTCGACCACTAGACTGTAGATGGCCACTAGACTTCTACTTAAGTTACATTCCCAAAAAGTTGAGTACTCGACCAAATTTCACTCTGCGGGACAGCTCTTTTTCAAACCGTAGGGCATCGTTACTGGTGCTTGGGAGTATTTGTTTTCATATTGGTCTTCTATTTATAGACTCGCCAGCCAAAGTCTTTGCGCAGTTTCACGAGCATTGCCATCCAGGGATTCGTACAGGTTATGTTATCCTCGTGTAAATCCTTGGTAAAACGATCGGGAAATGACTTTTCGGGGCACACATTTGAAATCCAAGTGTGGGAGACGTTTCAAGAAATTTTATATTTGAAGTGCCAATCCACAAGTCGTATATATTTCTAACCTTTTTGAAACAGCGAATACAGTCTTTAACAAACAACCTACCAGTCCTCGTCACGTTTCGGGAAACAGTGTCAGTAGAGTGTATTATGACGCTATGCTGCTTTGAAACCGTCCTTGCTGCTTTTCCATCAGTGGCAGATGTAAATGTTAACGTCCCTTGGCGTGTTGCCGCGGTCCTGATCTTTTTGCATTATTCAGGAACTATGCCGATCACAATATTTTCACTTACCATGTTCAATACCCGCTGAAGATATCTAGGAAAGATACGTTTCTAATTCCAGTAAGGGTTTTCATTATCTGAACGCAACAAAACTAATCGTTAGAATTTCACAAGTGACAATGGTTTTAAGGCTCTTTCGGTACAATTATTTAAAAAGGATTCCGATAGTTTTCAATTTCAACACCTTCAGTCTATTAAAGCATTCTTCTAGGTTTTGATTGAGGGGTAAGCAGTAATTTTCTTTTCTTGAAAAAAAGATCTTAGATACACAAATTGTAGAGAGACATCAAGCGAAATTTTGAAATTCAAAAAGGTTTGTACTACAGATTTTCATATTATGATTGATAGATCGTTAATGTCGTTTGCAACACCACATCAATCTTCTTGTAAGTTAAAAAGTTGGTAGACTGCCAAATTTATGTAGAAAAATTCTGACGTTTCGAGCAAAGGCCCTTCATAGAGTGAAACGTCTTCTGAAACGGCCTTTACTCGAAATGTCAGAATTCTTCCACACAAATGGGTAGTATGCCAACATTTTATCTTTCTACACTGTTTTGTACACTGCCTACGCAGTGTTCTACATTTTTATAATCTTCTTGTAAAGTTGGGTAACGTTTAAAAGTCTTAAAATCGTTACAATATTTAAATCCTTACTTGATTTGAATTCGGCTGTACGCATGATTCTTAAGTTTCGGATCCATGTGTCTTCAAATGTCTTTATTAATGCTGGATAATCCCACATTAACAAGCCAAGATGTACACACTAGCGGTAGAGTTGAGCTCATCCTTGCTGGTAAAGTATCACCACCAAATAAAAACGGGGTAATGAGAGAAAATCTACCATATTTAGTCGTTTCAAACCGGACAATACTCATGTAGCCAAGATAACGTTGATAAGACAGCGGTACGGAGCACTGGTCACCTAACGCATCGGGAAGAGCCTTGATACCTATTGTAAGACTGCAGGGATTACGGTCGATACCTGTGTTTTACGATGATGATCATTTTAAAGAAGATGTGATCTTTACAGAAAGTCGGGCGATGGCTGCTTAATAACTAAAAATGGTCAGTTACTTATTTTAAATAGTTAAAAAACATGAATTGTGTACTTAAAAATTTTTACGTTACGACTGCAATGAGTTTACGAAAGCTACGTACCCATTTCTAACCTAGCCAACCCCGACATTTTTGTTTTGGCGAACGTCAGATAATTTTACTCGTCATGTGAAAGTCCCTTGAACGAGTGTGTGTTACAAATTTATAAACGCTAAATAGAAAGTTTGGTCATGTGGGAGCTTAGTAAATGACGACTAGAGGACGTTCGTCAAGCTTGTTCTCTCAGAGAAACGATTTCTGAGCCCTAGACGGGAATCGAACCTGTACCCTATCTCTCCATCTGAGTCGTGGTAGCTCAATGATTAGAGCGTCTCACCGGTCATCAGAAGGTTGTGGGTTCGATTCCCGTCTAGGGCTCATAAATCGTTTTTCGGAGAGACCGAGCTTGACGAATGTCCTCTAGTCGTCTGATATTTACCAAGCTTCCTCATGAACAAACTTTCTGTTCAGCATTAAGTATTTCCATCATTATTATCATATCGTGACTTCCGCTTAACCATTAGATATGACGAATCTACCGCCTAGCTCGCCATTCTGAGTCGTGGTAGCTCAGTGGTTAGAGCGTCTCACCGGTCATCAGAAAGAATACGCTAGAATAAGCTATTTATTGTTGAGAAAATATAGCTCGTTACACAAACAAAGAACGTAGTTATTCAATTTATAAATTTTGCCCACTTAAAGTCCTAATTAGGGGTCTTTTGTACTTTTAGAAGTTCTGATTAAGGTAGCTGCGATATTCTAATTAAAATTGTTAAATTACATAATATTTAATAAAACTGATTTTCTACTGGGCAGAATTTTCTGCCCTAGTGGAATTTTTCTTGTCTTCTTAAGTTAATTTTATTTCTGAGCTTTCGAAACAAAAGAAAATTTTCTCTCGGCGCGGAAAATTTTGCTTAAGGAAAACCAGCTTTTAGTTAGATGTAAGATGACAGCAGTGGCAAAGTAAGATGAATTAATTAAAAATTTGATTCTTAAATATGTAGCCTACGTTCCGTTTGATGTATTCTCTCAAGGGTATGTTGTAATAACCAATTTTTAGAGTTAACTAATTATACGTTGTTTTACTTCCTTCTTTTTGCTTTCTTTGTCTGTAAAATAATCTTCTTTGCCAGTTTTTCACTGTCTCTTACTCTTCGAATCCTTTAGTTTTTTCGATTAGTTTTTCTCTTTTTCGGTCAAACCATTAGCCGCTGACACTAATCGCTTGCAGACCCTCAATCGTATAGTAATATATTGATCTTCTGGCTACAAGAATAAAATCCTGTTCTTGTTGGTGGAACACGAAATATCCACGACTTATTTCACAAAATGCTTGTGATCACGACGTACCCCAAAACTTAAGAAAGATGACTTGTCTTAAAGGTCAATATGAAAGGATCAATTCACGTTTAACCTACACTGCTGAAGTCAACTGAAAAAACTGACTCGAGCGGGATTTGAACTCGCACCTTCGGGAATCGGGTCCGCCGCCCTACCTGTTGATCTATCGAGTCTGCAGGGATTTGAGACGAGTTATTATCCAACTGAAGTGTACGAGAAACTCTCGCAACAACTTAACGCTATCCACGAGGATGTGCAGTGTTTCAATTCTATTTCAGAATCATCCTCAGGGTAATATGAGACGATAAATTCACATTTAAGTTGTTGCAGGAATATCTCGTACACTTAAGTTGGATAAAAACTCGCCTCCAATTTCTGTAGACTCGATAGCTCGACAAGTAGAGCGGCGGACCGGATTCCCGAAGGTGCGAGTTCAAATCCCGCTCGAGTCACCTTTTTCGGTTGACTTCAACAGTGTAGGTTAAATGTGGATTTATCTTTTCATATTACCCTGAGGATGATTCTGAAATAGACTTAAAGGTCAATGTAGAAAAGAATTGCAGTTTGTGGTACAATTAAGAAACCTTGACGTGATTGCGATAGATTTGGCCGTATGAACATATCAAAGAAAAAAATTCAATTAACAGCTCTTACAAATATTTCGCTTTTCAACGATAAATCTGGTCGTTAAAATTGAATTGTTGATCATCCATAACTTGCAACTTGAGAAAGACATTGTTGGTAACTTATGTTCCGACGGCCTCTGCGGTGGTCATCTTTCACTTGACTCTCGTGCGATATTCTTATTCTTAATATCTTTATGTATAATATCTAATATTTAACTCGTGGATATGAAAAGCATAGAAATGAGTTACTGGAGTTGGGGGAGATAAGTCACTGGCTCACTTGCTTGCTATGATGTTAGCTATCTTTCGCATTCGTAACTGTAACAACAATCAAGCATATATGACCAGAATGAATTAATGGCTAAAAGCAATGAAGACAATATTTTATGAAGTGTCCACAGATGGTTAAATGGTTTAACATTGGCTGTAATCGGAATTTCAACTGATTCATGGTTGAGAATTTGAGCGATTCACATATTGAAAGTATGACTTTCTTAGCTAGCCAGTTTTCTAACTCAGAACTGACTACTGATCACATGTCTATAATCAAAAGTTCTCTTAAAAAAATGAATTATTTGACTTCAAGAGAGAAAAAGAAAAAAAACACGCGAAACATAACCTCTAAAATATAATGCTTGTGCAGTTATACAACTTATATTTCCGATCATTAAAATGATTATTTCGGGAAAGATTGGATTTGAACACCTATTAAATTAATCGGTCAGCAATTAAGAAATAAAGAACCGTCAACCATTCATTATAAGATAACTCTTAAGCAAGGTCTGTTTGCTGGATTATCCTCTTACTAGTAAGGTCTATTAGCTGGATTATCCTCTTCTTTTCCCATGAAATGTCCATACTACGTTAACCTTTCTTCACGTGTCTTATCAGCAATTTTTTCAACCATTGTGTCCTTCAATTTCTCACATCTTCTTTCCTCATTCTGTCTGTCAATGTAACTCTTCTGATCCTTTTCAACATCTTCATCTCTGTGCTCTTTAATATCAGCGCCCCATTCTTTCTCATCGGTCGCGTTTCTAAGTCAGAACTGGTCACTTAAGACAGTTTTATACTGCTTGTTCCCTACCACGGTTGCAATTTTCTTATCCCATATGATCGATTACATTTCTCTCCGTTCTCACTATACTACCCGCACCCTTCCTCTAATCGCCGATTTACGTCGTACTTCTTTCTAAGTTATCGATCCCAAGTAATCTCATCTACGTGCAGGATTTCCTGATATTTTCTGTCCACTAGCGTAAAGTCGTTCTGATCTATGGCATTCACCATTGTCTTTGTCTTTTTTGCATTAACTTTTAATCCTCCTCATTCCAGATTAGTTTGCTATATTCTAAGAATCTCTCCAACATCTCCCTCTTCCTCATTACTGTTATTGTCGAGTCATTTGCATACAAAAGGTGCCATGGGGCCTTGTTTTAGACATTTTCAGTGAATGCACCTAGCGCTACAAGGAGTCTAAAAGGATTCAGGAATGAGGACTGGTGCGGCCTTACTGTTATCTCAAAAGGTTTTGTCTTCCCACATGATGTTAAAACTTGCGTTTTGGTTTGATCTTACATTGCTTATGGTACTCCTCCTTATTCGAGGGCGACATGAAAATAACATCCATTGTTCCCTTCTTTGATCTAAAACCGTAGTGGATGTTCTTGATTTCTAATTATGCACTCTATCACTTTCTTGAAGACCCTTAGCTTATGCTCCGGGGCCCGTTTGTTCAAAGGATGATCAACCCTAATTCTGGGTTAAACTTTAATCGGCTGTTTTGTTGGACATGTTCTGCTGAACAACTTGTGTTCAAACTTTCTAGGAGAAAACTTTTCTATATATGTATGATATCTGAATAGAAAACTTATAACATCATTCCCATAGTTAGGAGTATTTCATTCAAAAAATTTTCACTAATCCAGGATTAACTTAATCGTCTTTTGAACAACCGGGCCCTGACGTTTTATTTTACGATAGTTTCCACAATCAAGATCATCACGTTTGATCTTGTGGATCTTTATTCTTCTCCTCCTTCCAGATGGTATTTATCAAATCATGCATCCAAACTATTGCATTTTCTCCTGTCACCTCTATCTATATAATCCGGATACAGCAGGAGCTTTACCATTTCTCATATTTCTCATCGCATTAAGCACTTCATCAAGCTGAGTATATTTTTCCTGACCCTCAGAACTTTAAAACCATTTCCTAAAGCACTAGAAAGTCGAGGACTTATTCGAATAAGATTATATGTTAATAATACATTATTAATTCTGTTTACTGATATTAATTATAGTTAGATTAACAATTATTGTTCCTAGACAAATTTAACATATTATTATTTCTGGACAATCATATTATGCATAAGTAGAATTATCGAAGTGGCAAGATTTGGTTTATTAGTAGAATTTACATTTTAACGTTTAAGATGTATCATTGGCATAAATTGGAATATTGTATGATAATCTCTTTTTAGTCCTTATCGAATACCACTCTGACATGTCCAAACTCCTATTTAAAATGGATAGGTACCCTATACCAGCACAATATTGCATTGCCTTAATAACAATCTTTTCCAATTTTTATCATATTATAATATACGTCATATCGTAGTATGTCGTAGCATGGAATGAATGGAAACATATCAAAAAATGCAAGGTTTCCAGAAAATTTGATTTTTATAGGATGTACTACTTGTTAAATAATTTTTTTTGTCAACATGTAAAGCAGGAAAAATTACATTTTATCAAGGTTTTTGGCGCAGATCAATAAAAACTATTGATAGTCTAAAACAAATAGATCAATATTTGTATTTCAGTTCCATTAGTTGTACAACAACCATGCCGACACGGCGTACATAAGTTTGTTGAAATTGTAACCAAACATTACTTTCGGACAACGGTCGGACTAGAATCAGACACGTCCGCGACCGAAAAAGGGCTGTAAAGGCCATGTTGTAGATATTAAAGTAGACTGCTGCGTTGGCAGTATTGAACGGCCTGTAGATAATCAAAAGGTTTAGGAAACTATTGCAACTTAAGAATGGTTAAACTGAATTTTCGAGCAAAGGCCCTTTGTCGGAGTGAAACGTAAAATGCAAAAAAACATTAGGTGGTGTTTGTATATTGAGAAGAAATCATGTGACCAAGAGATGACCAATAGGATTTAAAAATCAGTAACAAACTAGTTAACGAGATGTAAATGATGAATGGTTACTTGCTATTTTAGAACGTCGATCAGTTAACCGATAAGGGGAGGACCCTGCATAGGCCCCAAGGGAATGTTAATACCCAAAAGGTAGTAAGCAACGGGTTAAAACAAAAGAAAACCCAAGGGAATAAGGAATACAAGCCAATGCTTCTTATGCTCTGAAAAAGCATTGACATGTGAGAAGGAAAATGTCATTATAAAATAAAAAATACAAGCCAACGTATTTAGCCGCCCCTGCTAAACAAATCATTAGCTTGTGAAGGGATGAATGAGACAAACTGAAATGATTACTAAAATTAAAATCTAAGAGAATAAAGCTCACAGTCCAACGTTTTTATCTGCCCCTGCAAGGAAAAAAATGTAACTTAGTGAGAGATTAAATGAAAGACAAGCGCTCATTGATTCCATAGGGATAAATGGTTGCAAGTTAGAAAAGAAAATGTCTTTCTTGTCTTTACTCCAGGAAATTTGTGAGACGGCACAGATTTTCATATCAGTAAACGAATGGTTAGTGCTACTAAAATGCCGTGAAACGGGTTTATCAACATCATTGTCCTTAACGGAGCAAAGATGTTCAGTAAATCTGTCCGAGAGACGTCGGCCAGTTTCGCCGATGTAGAGTTTGCAACATTTACTACAGGATATCCAGTAAATGATGTTGGAAGAGGTGCATGTGAAATGACGTCGAAATACGAAGTCAGATTTGGGCCCTCAAATTTGGGTGCTGGGTTTGAGGAAGACGCATGTGTAGCAACGGGCACGAGAGCAAGAAAAGGTACCTGCTGGTAATGATGAATCTTGCTTTAAGGTATTGTGCATTAAACCGTCTCGAATCTTTTTATTTCGTCGAAAAGAAATCAATGGGTTGTCAAGCGAAAATGTCCGATGTTTCGGGATCGTTTTGTAAAATATTAAAATTACAGATGACGATATCTTTAATTTTGTAATTAAAAAGATGAAATGTTAGGACAATGGAAACATTGTAGATAGTTTGGCTTTGCCTTTTCTATTAAAGTGAATAACCTGTTTCGATTGCTTTCATATTCAATAAACCAAAGTTACCCGATAAAATAAATATGTTTGTGGCAGATCAGGAAAAAATCTCTGAAGCTAATCATCGAGATCCAATTATTTTCGATTAATTAAAGTATAATTTTCTCTGGAATTTTTAAACAGAATTTGAAATAAAGTTTGGCTAAATACAAATGTTAGAGAAAAAAAAAAGTAGTTTCGTTTTTACGACCCGATTTTAAGATTTTTCTCATTATATGAGGTAAATGCTGGCCTATATTACGTTTTCGAGGTGAAATAACGCCAGAACAAACACAGTGGCATTACAAAATTCCGAGCTCTGGTTTCTAATTAAAATACCCTTGGCCCGTTTTCAGGTTTACTGTTCCAGAGCGAAACAATGAAAATGTGCTTTATATATATTATTTAGTTACACCAAACAAGAAAACTATTTTAATAACGGTTTTACAGTAGCCCGGCAAGGTACATATACAAATCACCATTAAATGAACAGATGATTCCTACCTTTAGTAAGACATTAATAGAACACTAAAGGCAGGTTTGTTTATTAACAACACAAAAATCTAATTGCTTATACGTGAGGAAAATCTTATTTAAGATTGTTTTAATTTAGTGAAAACAGAAAATCGAAATGGGCTTACCTCTCGGTTATCCAGATAAACAAAGGTAAATCAGAGCGAAAAACGCATGGTGAAATTCGTTTGATTTCAGGAAAAACATGTACTTCGAAATCCAACATTGCTCATGTCTTGTAGAGAGTTTCGCCATTGCTGTGGTATTCACCGACAATATGCGCTCTTTTTCTTAAAACTATTGTTCACGAGAAATTAAATTATTTGCCAGACACGGGGTACATCCAGGTTTTTCAGTTAGAAAAGCTTTAGAATGGAATTAAAGGTTAAGTGAGGGGTTTTTTAAACAACCTCTGGCAAATTCTCCCCACAAAACTTAAAAATTTTAAAGAATCTGTAGAATTACATCTTCAGTATTGAGTTGACAGAAAGTTTACACCACGCCTTTACCTGGAAATTCTATTTCACAATCATACTCAGGATAACTTTATTGATTTTAAACTGAGAAAACCAGAATGTGAAGAAAGAAAATCACTCAACTAAACGCTTAATGATTTCTGGGAAGTGAAAAAAAAGTTAACTGTCAGCTGAAGGTTGTCTTAAAACAATGACAATTAACAATCACAACTGAGAAATTATGGAGAATTGAGCACCCATCTCCAATCTCAGACTGTCGTAAGTGCACAGTTTACTTGAGGGGCCTGGGAAAAAGTCCAAAAATAACTCTGCTGATGTAAAATTTGAAAAATTTCCTTTATGACTTCTAACAAAACTAAATGGGAAAAAAAGTTAATTTAAAACAAAATTAGAAAAACAAGGAAAGGAGAAATGTAAGAAGATTATGCTCACTATCAATATTATTCCAGACTTTGACACTTGTATACCTTATATTTAAAATTTAAATAATTTACAAGTGCCATAAACTATTCATACTGTAAGGTGGAAATTAGCTGTAGCAGCCATAAGGTTAGACAAGGCAGCTAGCAATTTTTAAGTTCAATATTATTCCATTTTTCTGGTAGGTTCACTAGAGATATCAAACCAAACAATAAAGAAAATCATGAATTTATCATCATCTATTTCACATACTTATACCAAAATGGAAACTTACAGTATGATAGATTTTCAATTCAGAAATTTTAATATCACTTATTTTCCGACATACCAAACGCTACTCTGGTTTGTAAATATTATGAACGTAATTTAAAGAAATTACAGTTCACGACCCAA
>JBAHVQ010000407.1:176321-192103 GCA_036872915.1 Nanipora kamurai | reverse complement strand
TTGCAGCACCTGTATCAATTTCCATCTTTACTCTTTCTTTGTTTAACAACACATCCACCACGTACGGCTCAGTTTTTTGTTCTCCTAAGCTGAAAATCTCATAGTTGCTCTCTTCTTCTTCTGCTTCCTCCATCTCCGGGTAGTTGTTGTTTTTTCCGGACTTTGAAGTCTTGTCATCTCGCCGATTTCCTGTGTTTCCTTGCGGTTTACTCCTACACTTCCTTGCTATGTGTTCCTTCTTGTGGCAAACAAAACACTCTGCATCTCTAAATTTTCATTTTTGTGGATTGTGCTTACCACTGCATCTCCAACAGTCGCTCTTCCATTGTCCCTCTTGATTTAGTTTTTGGTCTTCTATACAGTTCAGCATCTTAGAAGCCTGCGGTGTGGAAGTACCACCACCAGTGCCCATCTGTTGAGTTATATCCTTTGCGTTCTTTACCGCCGTTTCCATTGAAAGTGCTATTTTCATGGCTTTCTTAAAATCAAGCAAACTTTCTGCCAACAGCCGGCGCTGAATTTGCTCGTCATTTATTCCACACACTACACGATCACGCAACATATCTTCTAAGGAATCCCGAAAATCACAGTGTTCTGTAAGGCTTCGCAATTCAGCAACATATAATGCAATCGACTCACCTGGTCTTCTAAATCGAGTGTTAAATTTAAACTGTTGTACTATGCACGAAGGCTTCGGGTTCTGGTGTTGCTGAACTAAGTCTATCAGTTCCTTAAACGTCTTGTCCGACGGCTTTCCTGGCATCGTTAGGTTTCGGATCAATTTGTACGTCTTGCTCCCACATACACTCAATAATATCGCTCGTTGTTTATCTGCGTTGTCCACGCCATTTGCTTCAAAATAAATTTCCAGCCGCTCGACGTATTGACTCCACTCTTCCTGTGGATCATACTCTTCTAGTTTTCCATGGTTTGCCATTTTACCTCGTCGCCAAATGTAGAATTTACTCGAAAGATCACACTTCACAGTACATGTATTTACAGAATACGCGCCATTTCCTACATACTGCTGCGTTGTTCAGCATTACCCGGATGTAAACCCTGACCGGATATTACAAAATGTTGTTCGGAACCTCCTGCATACAAGAGTTGTGTGTCACTCCGCTACTCGAGGAAGTCACCAAAGAGGCTCCACTCTACCTTTCAAAGATGAGATATCTTTCAGTTAGAGATTCGAGTACGGTGGCGAATTAAGTTTACGTGGAAATTTCTTACTGCCTTAGCCGTGTGTCTGAGGAGCTCAGAGATAAGAACACCGATTCGTCGATTGGGAGTCCTTGGGTTCGATTTCCGGCTGGGGCAATGAAATTTTTCATGTATGTAATAAATAACATTATCTATAAATCTACCACACCCATTTTCTATTGTTTCCAATCGGTTTTGTTACTTTACCCAAAGCCTCACATTGAAAGTTGGGCGTGCGTTTTGATTATCTAAAGGGGAGAGCGGGACTGAATACTCAACAATTCCACGGCCTGAATTTCAAATTCAACACTCGGTACATGTCTTGAATTGGAAACACACGACCCGTACCGGGTTTTAAATTTTAAATTCAAGACCTGGATTGAACGCACAATATCAAATTTAACACAAGCAGCAAGTGAATACTAAGGAACTCACACACAACAAAAAATTTACACAACTTAGATAAGTTATACACGCTACTATTACGTTCAGTTCACAACAAAATTAAAACTGGTAAATAGTCTTTTTTCGCAACCAGGTGAAGTATGAATCATATTTAAAGTGCTACTCTGGTTTCGTGGCCAGCAAAAGGTACGTGCAATTAGCCCCAAAACATTTCTAGTTAAAAACTAAAAACAATAACACTAGAATAGGGTCACCGGATATCTCCCCAAGAAGGATATGGGGTCACCGAGTATCTCCCTGAAAATGAATTCTAAGCGGGGTCACCGGGTATCTACCCTTATATAAGAGGTCACCGGATATCTCCCCAGAAATATAGAGGTAATAAGAAAATAGCCAAAAAAGCAAACCGAGAAGAGAAAAGGAAAATAAGAAATGTTTTCGAACAGCCAGTAGAATCTTTTGACTGGAAGTATTGACTATGAAATTAGTCAATACTGTGTATTTACCCGACGTTTCGACACTCACGGTGCTGTGTCTTCATCAGGGGTTGAACAGGCACAAGGCTTTTTGATATCTTCCGTAGATCTCGAAGTCAGTATACACACTACCAACACGAACACTTATTGCTCGATAGTCCATTATTTATCACCGGAAAATCAGTAAGTTCAAAGAAAATCAAGCAATTTTAAAGGATGCTGTCTCTTCTTGGCATGTTTTCGTTTAAAATTTGACAATCATACGCCACGGACATACACACGTTGAGAGTTCTCGAATTTCCTTGATGTAACCTATGTACAACATAGGGCGCGCCAAGAAAGGTGGGTCACTTCAATATGGCCGACTTTCTGAACAATAGTTGCTTGATCCAGTCTTATTTTTCAGATCAGTGGCATATAACCGTCGCAGCGATTTGTTTTGTCCTATTAACTCCTTCCTGGCAGTATAGGTCCTTAGTGGTCTAAGGAGACTTTAGTATTTTACTCTGCCTGACGCCACACTATTTTAATTGACAAGGGAAAGTCCTCGGCCAGGAAAGAGTTAAAACGAAGGAGACGAATAGAGTGTTCCGACACAATGTGGCATTAGGCAAGGTGAGACTGCATGAAGGAATCACAAAAAGATGTGAGAAAGACAGAATTTTATACGTTTCACTCCTTAGAGTAGTATACGTCTACAGACTTTGTTCACATTTGTATTCATGCAATTAAGAGGATGGTTCCGAAATTACAATGTCTAATTTAGGGCTCATTTTAACGTATTAAGCAGCCGCGTGAATTTATTGTGGATTCCGTGTAAGCCGTGTGCCGAAGAAGCTTCCAGGTATTCTCAGCAGTACCCAACCAAAATAAATATACCCACGCCGAGCATGACCACTCTTCGGCGTAACCTACACAAAATCCACCCTGAAGTTGATGTCTCAACACTTTAATGTAAAAACGTCTACTTGAAACATTCTCCACGGATCCGTTGTGATTTGCTTATTATTTTCCTGTTAAGGGTAAGTCCAACATTTCTTATCACTAATCAAGTTCAGCTGTCTGATATTTTTTTTTAAATGTTTTTTTTAAAAAATATTTTGTGCTAAGAAATGAAATCCTCTTTATCTTCCATGCAATGCCTATGATCACTACCTTCTTGACTTAAGTTATCACAGCAAAATACGAGTCATCGAGTACAATTGAAAACACCGTTGAAACAACCGTAGCCGTTCGAGTCGCATATATTGTCTTATCGTTACAATAGTCATGTCTGTCACCTTATACACGTTTCAACAATGATTCACTTCAATCCTCGATATTCGTGCGTAGTATCCTTAACTGAGGTTAAGTGAATAAAAAGTTAAATTCTTCAATCATTAGTAAATATAATCTGTTAACTACTAACATAGAAAGGACAGTTGACTAAAATGTTGATAATGGGAGTATACCAACTCCTATTTTTTGAAAAGCTCAAAACTCAAAAGCGCCTTCCCAGCAAATAAACAGGAAATAGGTCAAACTCGATCAAACTCCGACAAACCCCTCGCTAAAAACCCGAATCAAAAACTCTTAAAAATTTATAGGTTGATGTGTTCAGCTGCTTCGTTGTCTTCCAATACTTACGTATTTCATTAAGACATATTCGGATATTCCCTCCGATTATTTGCTTGACAATATTTATAAAAAAGCTGGTTAGCATAGTGGACACTCTCTCAATGCTGTACACAAAATTGGCGTTCCTGAATATCTTTAAAGCACGATTATTTTCTTCCAAACAGCGGAAATCAGCCGCATGTTATGTTGATTAAATGCACAGCCTTTGCTTCCAGAATAAACTCCTTTGTCAAGGCAAAGCAAACTTGCATTAATTATTTACATATGCGAATTTAATAATTCTATTTGAATGATAATTTCTTAAACCTTGTTGATACGAAATTGTCAAAAAATATGAGAAAATAAAAAAAAAGCAATTTTCCCACATAATTTTAATGTTACAGGGGAGCCAGTTACTTAAAGTATAAGAAAAGCTAGCCTGCAAAACCTTTTTTCCTGCCGTGGAATTCTAAGAGCTTAGTCCGATGACGCAATATTACAATTTCGGTATTCAAATTGGTTAAAGTCAAACTCCTAAACCCACGGGTTATACCTGCTATCACAAGTGCACTTGAATATCTAATTTGTTTGCATTTTTTTCAAAACATATTCATGTCTGTTTTACATTTAGTTTTGGTTAATGTACGTATACCAAATGGTTATGAGTATACCTCGCGAATGCCTGAGAAACGTTATGCTTCGGCTTTACATTCTCAAGAAATTGCTAACGAAGAAAGTCAATCGATCTGGTTTTGCATTGCAGATACAGAATGGCAAGTAAATTCTGAGAGACTTTGTTGCCGTGTGGCTAGAGCGCAACGAGCGAAAATCCGTTCGCACGGTGAACAAGGCTTGTCGCTGAGATCGCTATGGCAGATTGAGAAATTTGATTGTTACTTTGTCGTCGGTGTTTTTCACCAAGGGTGATTTACGCTGATTGGTTGAACGCGATCCGCGAGATGTTTAGTTACTACAAAGTCATAAAAAACTAAACGCAACATTGTTTCTCAGTTTTTTAAAGAATTTTCAAGATAAATTAAATGTATAGAGTTTAATTTCTCACTGTCGTTCTGACTTTTGTAATTAAGACTAATGTTGAGGCTGCATTAGGGGATGCAGGAATTTTCAGGAAAATCTTATAGAGATACGGCATATTGGAAGGAAAATTATAGAAACACAGGCTACTAAAATAAGAATTATGGGTATATTAGACAATCATCATACGAAATCATCACTATCCATTTCAGGAAACTTGGGATATCAATAGAAAAAAACAAAACCAAACTCAAAGAAACGCAAAACAAGAGACAATACGAAAAACCTAAACAAACGCCCAACAAACAAACCGTTAAAAGGATACTAGATAAACAGAGCCTCAACAAGCATCAAAGACCATACCCTGCAATGTGGACTCTGCCTGAATTTGAATATTTTGGAATAGCTATTAATATCAGTAATGTTTTTAATTTTGGCTTACACAGCAATTACACAGTCTATCATTTGATTCTACAACGACTTCTGTAATTTGACGTGTATTCTAATCCATGCTATTTCAACGTCCGGTTTGATTGTTATTCAAGTTTAAAACTAGATTGTTTACTTATTTGTCGCCAGTAGAGGTCAGAATGTGTTCAACGGTTCGTCACTGAGACGCCATATCGTGTCGTCTTTGGATACCTGGTATTAGTGGCAACATGGAGTGCCTTCTTTCGTCTTGGATATTCCGCGATTAATTAGGAACATTCCTTCCCAAAATGACTGAAAATACGCTGCTGCAATTCAGGCAATTGAAAATCTTCTCCAAAAGGATTCAAAAGCGTTTGAGCCCGCGAGTTGAACTTATCCTACAATATACGGTATACTTTTGACTCGCAGTATTGTCCTAAAAAAATTGGTTAGCGCATGCTAAAGTTTAAACACCAAAACCAATTTTATGTTCTTGGTGCTTAGTTTGTTCCGTATTAGCAAGGATCCTCAACATATCTCTTGCGAAAACCGCAAGGGACAAAACTCTGATATCATTAACGATGGAAAACAGTAACGAATTTTTTTGGTCCACAAATGATGCAGCTTACGCAACAACTACTTCATTCAAGTGAACGATTAGTAGTCCCGGTCGTATAAATGTTGACAGACCGATCAGAGTTTTTTAGATGAGTTCGAAAGGTCTAAAAACAACAACCACAATTCATTAAAACTATAATGATATATTGTTCTATTTAAATGCTTAAAATAAATCCACGTTGTTAAATGCCGTCGGCAAAATAGACTTGTTTATACTCCTTATAGTGAAGACTGTGAGAGTTTTCGAATACAGAATAAAAATTCTGAATTTAACCGAAGGAGAATACTTCCGGTGTTCGGTACATTGTGTAGCGTTTCGTTTTGCGGAGGGGCGATTTTTGAAGGAAATATTTTGTCAGGAAGGGACAATTCGTGAAAATGTTTGTTTGTTATATACAACGGACTGTGATTATACTACATGATATCTGGTTATCTTGATATCGAAAAACCTAATTCAATAATATTTTTATTATACATTTTCAATTAACAACCAGCTAATTACGAAAGTGTTTAAACTTGTACAACTTTGCGGGGCAAGTGGCTCCCCTGTCTTAAACTGAATAACTTATCAGCGGCGCGAATTCAGCACAAGAACGGTGTTGCTTTATTAAATAATGTGTATCGTATGTGTATTCTGATTGGTTAATACCTGTTTTTAGATCAGACTATTTAAACACGAAAAATTTCCTGCCAAAAGTTTGCTGAAATTTGTGTTGGGTGTTTGGATGCTGTGGTTCAAGTACTCGGTAGATTGCTGGACTTTCCAATATATGAAACAACTCTTGCTTTTTTTTGTCTCACCTCGTTAAAATGGCTGGACTTTTGTTGGGTTGGTCTTCTTAAGCTTGTCTCTGATTGGTAGTTGATGATTTGGGGAAAATTGCTCACTTCATCAGTGTGTTAAAGTTAACTTATAAGTCGTTATTTTACTAAAGAAATACCGAATTGATTTTCGTGTTTGGATACTGTGATCATAACATTTGGAATCTGACTCGTTTTCGAAATCAAAAACACTTGCTAAGCGGGTTGTGTTTTTTCCGGTTTTTTCTAGTATCGCACCACCCCGGTCGCGTGTTTGTATCACAGTATCCAAAGAAGGAAATCCATTTGGAATTTTTTAAATGTTTACATGGATATTGCCCGCAGACGATATCGTCGTAGGCTATGAACAAGACAATCTCAGCGGTTAAAACGAATATAAAATTAGTGGCGGTGCCACGTGTGGGGACATGTTCCCCAAATTCTCCGCAAGATCAATTTTGCAATGCGTTGAAATCAGAGGAGAAATCTTTGAGGGGGTAAGGTTTTGAGTGAGATGCTAGAAAATACAATTTCATTGTCACTATCCAAAACGTTTGAATCTACAGAACTTTCTTTGTCACTACGAGACTGTTTTTGGCTTATAACAAGAGTTCTCATCAATATTTATTGCTGAACGCACAGGTTGTTCGTGCGGGAGCTTGGTAACTATCAGACGACTAGTGAACGTTCGTCAAGCTCGTTCTCTCAGAAAAACGATTTCTGAGTCCTAGACCGGAATCGAACCTGGAACCTTCTGATGACAGGTGAGACGCTCTAACCAATGAGCTACAACGACTCAGATGGTGAGCTAGATACATAGGACGAACGTGCACCCTAGCTCACCATCTGAGTCGTGGTAGCGTCTCATCGGTCATCAGAAGGTCGCGGGTTCGATTCCCGTCTAGGGCTCAGAAATCGTTTTTCTGGGATATTGAGCTTGACGAACGTCCACTAGTCTTCTGATATTTACCAAGCTCCCACATGAACAAACTGTGCGTTCAGCAATAAATATTTCCGCTTAGGCAGTACATATGACGAACCTGCACCCTAGCTCACCATCTGAGTCGTGGTAGCTCAATGGTTAGAGCGTCTCTCCGGTCGTCAGAAGGCTGCGGGTTCGATTCTCGTCTAGGGTTCAAAATCATTTTTCTGGGATAACGAGCTTGACGAACGTCCACTAGTTCTCATCAACTTAATAACCTCTTGTAACATACCAGTTGCTGATAAGTTCCTTATTCTTCAACAGACAGCATACTTGACTGATATCGACTTAATTAGCGGTATACGGGCAAAGTTGCGGTAAAGACTTATACCAAAGACTTTTATGATTTCACCCTATCTAAGGCCAGACGATTTGACTGACACTGACTATTATACTTGTCAATTTTACAATTTTACTACTCAAGAAAGAGCTACCGTCTAGATAAGATTAGAGATTCGAATTCTGAGTGTTCAATTGTATTACTCCATCTCAGCTTTTTACTGAAAATTGAAGAAGAGGAAATTTTAAGGAAAAAGGCATTTCCTTAGAGAAGGGGGTGTCCCTCGAAGAAAGTAACACCCTGAACTGAACTCATCTTAGTCCGCCCTCCCTTCGACGGTTGGTGCCGCCATTGTAAATAATAATAAGTAATTAACCCCATCTAGATTTGGGGGGGTTTTGGTCTTTGAGGTTGGGGGGACGGAAAGTCCCTGCGGCAAACATCTCAAGAACTATGGCATCTAAATCTGAATGTATGCTGCAACTTTGTTGTCATGGCAACTAATTTATGACTTCATGAGTTATAAGGACTTGGAATTTTAAAAGATGATGAAAAATTTGGTTCGACAGGTATTTCTAGCTTTCATGCTAACTTGGAGATGTTTGCTAATCATAAAATTTGTTTTTGTTCATCGAGACAGACTTTTTTCATTTTTACTATCAGGATGAAAATGTTCGGTCGCATTTCAGTATTGGTAGGTGCTAGGAAACGTTCTGTATTTTTTTCATTGTTGTTTTTCCCACCTTTTCTACATATAAGGCTATGATAATTTTATGAAAAGTCTTAAAATTTCAGAGCCATAGCTGTACTGGTTTACGAGATATAATAATTTACAGTCGGCGAGGCCATTTTCCTTCCCCCAAAGCCATCATCCAGTAGGTTGGGATCTAAAAATTCCCAACTGAACCTTTTTATACTGTAGTTTGGGATGGTCTCACATATATTGCGAAGTCGATAATCTAGACGGCATCTCAGTATTCCTCCACTGCTTTCGAGGAGTAGTTACTTTCGAAGGAGCATTTACACGTGGAACGTTGCTACAGCCATAGCTCATATTCTATTATATCTCGTCGCCCAGTCACAATGACATGATCAGACATGAGCGGCTTCCAAATTCGAACGTTCGAGTTATGGTACTGTTCGCTGCTCAACCAATTGCGCCGCAAAGAGGTGGGCCACAATTGATTTTTGGAGTGCAGGATAAAACGTTTTCTTAGTGTGTTCTCCTGAGAATGACTTTGAAATTATGATTGTAAGACCCTATACAGCTTAAGAGGCTTAATGGAACGAAGCAATATGTCGAGTTACTGTACTTTGTCGAAGTACATCTTCACACCATGGAGGAAATGATTGTTAAAAAAAAAAATGTTTCATTTCAGTATGTTTAGTATGTTCGAACGGTGCTCACATTTTATGGCAGCCATCTGGCGCTTTGAAAACATAGCCATGTTGCATGCAGGGAAACAATTCCTGTTATATTATTTACACTAAATAGGATATTATTTTTACCTGAAATAGGCCAAACGTGCGTCGGCACTAACTCTGATGGAATACAGTACTTTTAAGAACAATTTCCTACATAGGTATTTAATGTTTCTATTCCAAGCATTATTTCTCTGCACTACACGGAATTCTTTTCACTCAGAAGATTCAGAAGATCAAAAAGCACGGCACGCCGCGAAAGTGATAATTTCAATTCAGTTATTTGAAAAGCATTAGGAAACGGCGATTTTCCACGGTGTGAGTAAACTGTGTGACATTCAACAGATATCATTTGTCGCCGGAAAAGATCATTGATTGTTAATTTTTTCTGTATTTGACAAAACAAGTTACAGTAGTGGCAAATTATTTTGGAGCTTCTGCTTCCTTGTAATTAGACTTTGATTGAATTCGGACCAATCTTAAATCAAATGGCAAGCTATGTTAGAAACTCCTTAAGGTTCTGATTGGTAATTCGACCGAGAACTCACCAAACTTCCCCGTGGCCTTTAGTTAACTTTTGGAATACCATTCACTTTATAAAACTCGTGCAACAATGTAAGATAAAGATTAGAATTTTGTTTGACTTGTTGAATATATTAGCATTTATTGTTTACGTACAAGCCTTCCTGTTTTGATGTTCTGTCTATACGGATGCATGTATGTGTCCATTAAGATTCGTTTATCAAATCTTCAATTGAGAGAATTTCCTCGAAGTATTCTTAATCGCCTTACGTTTAATACTACGGGCAGGTTTGTCGTTAATTCTGGTTGTTGTTATTCAAACATTCGTACTGATTTCATCTCTTCGAAGAAGAGACGTCTGGACGGTTTGCGGAGTTAATATCGATTCATAGGTTCTTCTTTCTTTATCCTATTTACTGAATCTTAAAGACGTTTGGTATACTATATACTTCATTACAATACTAAGCAAGACGTTCGGCGTAGAGAACATCACAAATTTATCAATATCATAATTCCCTGGATTCCTGTTGACAATGAAAGAGCTTTCTTTCGCAAACAATCTGACATTCACACCAGTGCAAGAACACAATTTTTACTTTACATTTTGACCTTTGGTCTTGTAGTCCCAGTAAAAGTGCTTGTGACGATTGTATTTAATGTACGAAAGATACACCAAACCACACAATGGGCGCTACGGTTGTACTTACCAAAATCGTCTGCATGCAAAAGGGTTTTGTCGTGTATGTATATATATGCATTTAAAGATAAATCAAATGCAAGCATAATTGGATGTTGACAGCACTGAAGAATTGTGTGTCATATGTTCTTCAACAGACATGAACACATATCGGGCTCGCCAAAACGAAAAAGCCACATATACAAACTATTGTACTAACCTTAACTGACTTCTTGGTTAACAGTTCATACAGATGTGAATATTTGGCCTGCTACATTACAAGGACGATTAACTTTTCGTACATAGCTAATACGGTGTATATTAACGCAAATATTACCAGCCCCAACAAACGTATATGAGAACAATAACTGCGACTTCCCAATTTCGTTGATAGTTCACGTAAGGCACTTATCCTTAAAACAAGGTCGGCATGAAACCCCTCGGCTTTGTGGTCAGTGACAACTTCCTCACTACAGTCTACAATAAATAGACTCTTATATGTCAACCTTATCAAACTTTGAAAGACACGGCAAACTCATTAATCCCTCATTAACGGCTTCCAGTATTCTCTTCCATGTGGCAATAAAGACCTTGTCAAAAGAAAGATCGTGACATCACTAAAGGATACCTTCCCGTCTTCTAAGTCATTATCTTCCGCTATTTAAACATGGAGTAGATCAATTGCTTCTCCGATTCGGTTGTGCAAGTGTGGTAAACACACGGCGGCATTTGAAAAGCCTTTCTACTTTAACATGTTCGTTGTGGCAGTACCAACTATTGATTTTGCCTCTTGGGTGTTTATTATTAATTTTAATCTCTTTACAAATAAAAACAGCCTATTAAAACTGTCAGATACGCACTTCTCTCATACTACCCGTGACCGACGGTATGCACTTAAAGTAGTGCACTTACCATTATATCTTGGACACGGTTAGAGAGGAAAGTGCAGTGAAAAAAAGTATGTATCGAGAAGCGAAGTCAGATGCCAGATACATTTTGCACGTTGCCCAACCTTTTTTTCTTATGAAAGTCGACCAACACAAGTTAAATAAATAAAGAAGGGATGATAAATCAGAGATTCATTCAAATTAAATAAATTAACGAAGCAGATGTGAACTCTGTAACAGGAAATCTTAACACAAAAGTGTGGATGTAACATCCACCTCCACTTTACCAAAAAAGAGAAGTACTTCAGATAAAAAAAATCCGGGTTTGATAAGAGTATTTTTGTGAGGTTTTAAATATGTCTAATTTTCAGGTGATCTGGAAACACGAAAGTGGACTGAGACCAGTTGTTAAAGAGAGATTCATTTTAAATTTAACTTAGTTTATATCTCATGAACTATACCAGATTCTGTTCTTAAAAGCGTAATGGAAATACCTTTCCCCTTATTGAATTCAGACACAAAGTTTCAAACAGTTTCGCCAAAGACACAGCATGTTACAACTGATTGACATGAAACTGGACTTTTATTGGGCTGCTAGTGCCAGGCCTTTTGCTTGGCGTCAGATCCCTTGGATATATGAAAGGCTGGGTTAAAATTAAGTCATTTCTCCATAAGATTGGATATGAATATTTTCATGACTATCGCATAATGCTATCTAAAATTTTTATAAAGTGAAAATAATTGCTAATTAAGATGAATGTTTTAAATAGAGAATACTAAAAAAACTAAAAGTTTACATAAATTGTTATCCTAATTAGCATGCACGAAACTTTGTTAACACTGATAGATTCCCAAGCGACGTTTTTGAAACAGTTTAAAACACTCGCACCACGTGTTTTATCAGGTCTAAAAATTCTCGAGCTGCTATTCGAATTTTTAAGCTTGATAAAATAATGCTGCTCCTGTTTCAAACGCTGCATTAAATGTGAACAAATTCTCACATTAACCTTTAATTCATAATCTTGATTCAATTTCTGAGGCTTCGAAAAAAGATTTTAATTGACCCCCGTTTTTTTATGGATTTCAGTGCACTTCATTCACAGAACCATGCAATCCTTTGCTGCATTTTTAGTCTCACTATACCCTTAAGTTCAAGATAGGCCTATGAAATTCTTATAACCCTTTACAAGGATGTTTAAATCAATAATTGTTAAGATGTCATTCCAGAATTCCTTAACCTTGCCAAAAGGGTCGCAGCTTCCTGTAAATCCAAAACGGCATTATCTGAGATATCTTCGCGGGAAATGGCGTTGACATCCTGTACGTCTGGTGACTGTTCCACAGAATTTGTGTTCTTGAACATATGGGAACAAGTAACAGTATCTAAGCCAGAACTGAAAGTAACGGTAGTGTTGAGTCTGTCGGTATAGGTGTCACCATTAGGATGGTACTCATTGAATTGTTTCAACATATCAAACAGATTTTCATGGTTTGGTGGTGGAGATGAATTACTCGCAGTTTCAGAAGGGCCTGTCGATGCCTCGGCTTCATTGGTTAGGACATTTGTTTGTCTGCAATATGTACGCATATTAGGTGACTAAGGTGAGTTCTTATCTCCCAGAGGAGAAGGGTGACAAACAATAGTTGATAAAGAAATCAAAAATATCCAGCGAGGGGTTTCTTTATTTGCAATTAGAGAAGAAACATTAAGAAAATTAAAAGGATAAATACATTTGTCTTCTGACAGGTGTGTCAAAAAGCGTTTATATAAGAAACGCATAAGTTACATGTAATTGCCGATGAATGGTTCTCTGCCCACGTGAAAATATCCTCTTTTCTTAACCCTTTAGTGTATAAAAATTTTCCATTTTGTTCTTTGTTTTCTCTTCGTTTTTGCTTTGTTCTCTGTTTTGTTCTTTTGTTCTTTAGTTGTTGGTGCCCCATATATCGAGTACTGTTTTAAAGGGGTAAACCTTGAATCCTGCATTAACCTGTCTTCCCAGTTCTCCCTTGCTTATCTCGTCCTGTTACCTATCGCTTGACAATATACCGATATTTTTTCCTACGTGCAAATCGAGATAGGTATATATGTTCGCAAGAGCAAGTACGTTCACAGAAGGGGTTGGAGTAGCGTATATATTTCTCCACTAGCGGTGTGTATGGAATTTTGTGGGTAAGGACGCCTAGGTTTAATTGTTTCTACAGTAATAAGTCGAGTCTTCTTTGATGAGTTAAAACGTAATTGGACTACTAGACACACCTTTTGATTCGGAGTTGATCCTCGTACTCTTGTGACGTCATATTCTTTAATTCCTGAAGATTTGATCCTTCCGACGGTTGCCAGTCTTCAAGTTCTTCGCTTTCAGACATATTGTCTTCGTTCTCTAGGGCCTGTAGTTGCTCAGAAAGCTCGACACTTTCAAATCTAACGGTTTGCAAGCGATACATTCCGTCATCGTGCTCCTTGTATCTGTAAATAAAAATTGGGCCATTTACAAAGGAGAACACTTGCCGTGGCAAATAAAAGTAGAGAAAAAAATCAACTGCATGCTCGAATAACTGAACTATTCGCTAGCGTCAAAACTAATCCGCGATAAAGCCCAATACTAAAAGCTTGTTGAAAATATGCTGCTGGAGTTTTAAGTCCTCAAGTATCCGTATATAAGCCGTATTTTATTCGGACTCGTACAAAATCCTATGATTGACACTGGTACGAATTTTGCTGATATTGATCTCGGATTAGTTTAATTAACTCATACATGACAATGGTCCCAATATTTGAAAACTGTTATCTGGAGTACTTATAGAGCTCTAACTTGGTTATAATACTGTATATTTATGACCAAAAAAAAAGGTGAAAGAAAGTTCGATAACAAAAATTAGCAAGGTAATTTGCCGTCTATTTATTACTTTAGTGTAAACGTGGACTCATTTTGGACTCCAAACGATGTCGTGTCGGTCTGGTTTATTTCACACCATTGTCTTTCATGGTCCTTTAAATCTGTGTAGTTGTCACTGTTGATATCACAAGATTACAGATTGGAGTCATTTCGTAGTTTTCAATAGGTGAACATGAAATATAGATTAGTGAAGTCAGTCCGAGTCAACCAAGTCATACCTAAATCGGGTATGTCCAGCCGGCCAACGGAATGTATGTTGCTTTTTCAAATGCTTAGTAAGACCAGTTCCTCTAGAGTAACAACTTCCACATATATGACACTCGTAACGACCTCCGGGCGGTCCCTGGAAGAATAGGAAAAAAGGAGATGAGAAAAAAGAAGAAAAAAGCGAGTATTTCAAGTATTTGTAAGTGAACAATTTGATTTACCGAGGAGTAAAGATGCCAAACTAGCAAAAATCGTCTCATTTCCAAATCCGTTAGCGATCTAGCAGCCACTTAAGTAATTCTTCTGTTTTGCATTGCGCACATTTCCTGCGCATTTCTAACAGCAAGTTATTAGATCTAAGAATGGCCGCTTTTGTAAACTTGGCAAGGTCGGGACAAGAAAAATGGCATCAGAGAGTAGGAAGAGGAATCTCAATGAGTTTTACAGTAGGAGAATGTTGAAAGGAAGAAATACGATCGGAAAAGTTACTCGGAAGATGCAACTCGATGTTTCAACGTAATATAGCGCTGTAGTTCTTGAGGGGAGGTCGGCGAACATATTATTTAAATTTATAAATTTTTTTTCCCATACGTTTACAAGTCATATCGGAAATTAATAGGAAAAATCAACAGTACAACTTATAATATTTTACTTTTTCCATGCACGCTTCCTGAAATAACATATCGAAATATCGAAAAGAACATTCCTGAGTCATAATATGACATGTCAACAATTTTTGTTTCCTAAAATGCCATGTTTTCACGTATGTAATCACTAAATAGATATGTTATGATAGCTAAGATTTTAGCCAAAACGTTCGATAATGGTCGTACAATTGTGATTTTGTTGTAACTCGTAACTGGGTCAAAATTGTATCAAATTGAAAAAAGGCAGTATATTATGCTAGTCATACTTTTTTGAACAAGTTATGACCCCAACTTTTTAACGTTCTTTTTTTTATATTATGAGGATATCATAAACTCTAAGTCCGAGACGTTTCAGCAAATTCTCACCTAGGAAACAATTGAGGAATTACCTTAAGCGACACGTCAAAATCAGAGATTAACAATATGTAAAAATTAGACTACCAATTAATAGGTCGTCTTGAGTGAACCTACAATCATGGCCAAATGTGGTGGGACACCAAACATAAATACCTTCAAATCGATGTCTCCCCCCTTCCCGCTTACAATGTTGTTATTTAGCCTAGAATTATTATTATTATTATTATTATAATATTATAATTTATAATATTATTTATTATAAGAATTATTATTATATTAATATTATTACTATTATTATTATTATTATTATTATTATTATTATTATTATTATTATTATTATTATTATTATTATTATTA
>JBAHVQ010000407.1:146598-173290 GCA_036872915.1 Nanipora kamurai | reverse complement strand
AACATCTTAGTATAGATGGCTTTTAATTTCACTGAAAGTATCGCAAAAAAATTTTTTTGGTAGTGGACCCCCTTAAGAAAAACCATGACATTGAGGTTTAATAAATTATTTTAATGCTAACGTTTCGTTACAACCAGTAACATAATCAGAGCCAAATGATTACAGCTCTCCCTGATCTGACTTCGTTCTGAAGATATGAAGATTTGTTTAACATGTAAATAACTCAACTTTCTACATTACACCGGATGATGACTAACTGAGAAATCGTGTATATCTTTGACATTATTCAGTTAAGTCTCTGGAATCTTTCCTTGTTTATTGCCATGGGATCCATGTGCACTCAAGAACAGTTCCAAGCAATTTCTGGAGATAACTTCAACTATATATATCATTTTCCAACAAGTTGTTATGCAGTGTGACGTAGAAAGTAGAGTCATTTACATATTAAAAAATTCAGTATATTATTAGTAGATAAGGAAGAGCTGTAAAGGCCAATTTCTATCATTTCGAAAGTTCTTTCATCGAAGATGGTTTCTTTTGAATTGATTTTTTCAAGTCATATACCCTTTAAGCATTTTTTATTTGAGTTTTCATTGATCGTTGAATATTAACACTGGTCGTTACCTGTTATGTATTGAAGGACAGACGCACAGACGGCATCAGTAATTCAGTGTACGAATCATAACTCTTCAAGTAGTATCACGAGCTAATGACATTGCATCTTTTGCATATATAATGGTTTACCTTAGATGACTGTGTAGTTTTCTATACCCCTAAAATTCTTCGTAAGCTTTCAGCCAATCTTCTAAATACTTTTTGCTTCAACGTTTACAATAAAAAACAAATATACTTCATTTTTACATTTTTACCATTTCATCTTCGCTCAAAACACTGTTATTACTATTTTAAAGTTTCCTCAACAGTTCCCTCACTATTTTGGCAGTGATTCATGCTACTTGGGTTTCATGATTATAGCTTAGAAAGCTGAATACAAATGCTGTTCTTGTGGGAGATTGAAGTACAGTATATGTAACGACCAGCGAACGTTCATCAAGCTCATGATTTCGGAAAAACGATTTGTGAGCTCTAGACGGGAATCGAACCTGCAACCTTCTGATGACTGGCGAGACGCTCTAACCATTGAGCTATCAAGACTCAGATGATAAGCTAAGTTGCAGGTTCGTCATATGCGCAACCCAATCAGAACTCACGATATGATAATAATGATGGAAACACTGAAAACTGAACACAAATGCTGTTCATGTGGGAGTTTGGAGTATGTGAGACGACCAGGGAACGTTCGTCAAGCTCATGATCTGCGACAAACGATTTCTGAGCCCTAGACGGTTGCAGGTTTGATTCCCGTCTAGAGCTCAAAAAGCGTTTTTTTGAGATCATGAGCTTGAAGAACATTCGCTGGTCATTTCATGATTATAGCTCACCACCATAACATTTTAAGCCAACTTTAATTACGCCTGATATTTTACCTTGCTATAATTACAGGGCTTTTAGTCATCTATTACTTTTTTAGCATATTTCTGTCAGAAATTTTTATGGCGAACTTAACGTTGAGCCGCTCACCGTGATGTCTCATGTGATCTCGTAAAATTCTCTCTGAGGCACAATACTTGAAGCAGTGAGAGCACTGGTAACTTTCACCTTCATAAGGATATAAGAAAAAAAACTGTTTATATCACGCTGGACAATGTACAGAACTTGAAAAATCAAGCTTAATTTAATAACATTAAACCGAGGACTGACAAGGTGTTAGGCCATTTTATGTAAGTTGTACAAACGTTTTGGTTACTCGTCTAACTGCGCATTTTATGATCGCCTCATGAAAAGCCAAAAAGTGATATAAAGCTGACAAAGACCGACGTTTTAGCTGAAAGACCACCAGCGACGGAGTGATATTGTCATTGACTTGACGTAAGACCTTCGTTTCCCTCATTTTGTACTTCTCACTTTTTTGCTTGTCGTCCTCCGTGGTATAAGTGTATTGTCTACGGAGTTAACTCTTTGTACCTTATAGGCTTTTAGCACAAAACCACTGCTGACCAAAGCCAAGGGTAAGCTTTATTCAAAAAAACATTAAGCAGTCTACTTACAACTGGCCTTCAACACATGGAAAAACATGCACGCTCGATTTCAGAACTATTAACAGGGCTGTTCAGAAAATTCTAGCGATTCCTTCTGACATCGTGATGGTGCCAGAGTGAATCTAGGCTGGAAGATCAACAGTGTACGATTACCGTCTTCTTGGCGCAAGACGAATGTTGGTCTGAGTTGAAATATGACATCGCCTGTTTCGTCATACATAATAAGCATACATAACAAGCGATACATAATCGTTTTCAACATACTCTGTCACAGCTGTTGCTTTTTCATTTCTAGAACATATATGAATCGGTCTGTCGTATCAAATTTATAAGATTTACACTGAGAAACAAACAGTCAGTGCTGCATGAGGGAGGCGTTATAAAGATAGTGTTTTTCGGTTGGCTTTTTTTTTCTTTCAAAAATTTTTTTCTTCTCACCTTGGAAATATAGTCCTTGGAAATATGGAAAAATTTTGAACTATCTTGAGCTGGAGATTATCCTTCGTTAAAATGCATGGTACGCGATTATATAAAGATTAATGGAGAGTGGTTTGTACTCGGGGAAAAGAAAGTGTTTACTGACGGCAATACGTCTATTTCCTTATGGAAAAAAAGAAATTTTTATCTTCTAGGGTGCAGAAGCAGGGCAACTTTCGTCCTTGCTTACTTGGAAATGGTTATTACAGAGTCGAAACTTGGAAAAGAAAGTCACTCTACAATACCCAGGCAATTTATTACTTCACAGATGAATTAGTTAAGTTATAAAGAGTCTGTGTGATGATTATACAACAAGTCGACTATCCGTCTAACCACGCCGCCAATACTGCCGAAACCATCGTCCATTTGAGGAAGGAGAATAAACAACTTCTAAATGAACTAAAAGCTTTGAAATTAGATCTAGAAGCCCGTAAGAAGGAGAGTTTAGTTGAAGAGAAAAGTTATGCAAATTCGCCCCTCCACCTTGACTCACTCAAGTGCAACGAAGAATAAAAGGTAATAAGAATTTTAACCACGTGAATCAATCTACACATATAAAAAAATAAAGAGAGATCAACATGTCCGCAAATCCCAGGCCTATAAAAACAAATTAAAGCCTATCGAGTAACGCACAGAGAAGCCTGCAACTCTACATACTTAAGCCTGCAACTCTACATACTAAAGCGCACAAACTAAAGCATATCGGGCTGAGCAGAAAGGAACACATACGAAATTACAGTCCTCAAAACTGGAAACGCCTACCGAGAAATTGGGTAACGATAAGATGCACACTATTTTTCAAGCAATCGAATCACTGCTGTAACTAGACGACGTAACGATTCACTGCCTACTACATACGAGCAAACTCAATCTACAGAGTGTCCACAAAATCTGTGGGGTGACGCTTGCCTTGCTCTCCAGAATTCAGCCATTAGACAGGTAAAAAGTGTCCTATATTACGTCTTATCAAATACTGAAGATCAGCAATTATCCGGCAAGCGACAGATTTGTGAAAAGACTTGTGAAAAGAAAATCTAGTCAACACGGGCGTCGCCGAGAAACTCCAAGAGGAGGCAAACAACCCCGTTTCTCCGGCGGGTCTAAAACGCAGGTCACAGGTCGTAGGTCGCAGCTGAGTAGCTGGTAATCAACCCTAATCCTAACCCTAAAGTTTCTCTGACCGTCACAACCGGGAATCGAACCCAAGGTCTGACAAAACGTGTCAGCGCTCCAGACCACTGAGCTATTATAGCCAGCTACTTAGCTGCGTTCTTTGACCTGTGACCTACGATCTGTGACCTGCGACTTGCGTTTTAGACCCGCCGCCCTTCTCCCCTGTCCGACAGCCGTGACAGTTTATGAGCAAAATACGGCCTGTCTCCAAAGTTGGGCCACGTTACGCTGATCAGGCCCAATCTTAAAGGGTTTTCACTTAAAACGTTACAACCGTTTTGATCAAAATCAGCGTTAATTTCGTTCGCCTAGACAATCCAGCAAACTTCGACTCGGGCGCTCAGATATCACCATAAAATTATGATGCAATTTGCTTAAGGCAGATTTTAATCAAAAAAATTCGCCTGGACGGAAATCGACCTTAAGACCAAAAGGTAGGTTAACTGTCGAAAATTAAAGTTCGTAGAACTGACGTTTCGAGCGAAAGCCCTTCGTCGGGGTAAAAAGCAACCTCAATCCTAGGCTCTCTCTCTCCTCCCTGGGATCGAGCCTGGGATCGAGGTTGGGTAAGAAGTAGACGTTTCTACTTCAACGTTTCACTCCAACGAAGGCCTTTGCCCCAACTTCAATTTTGGGCAGTTACCCTACCCTTCGGTCTAATGTCGTTCAACCATTGCCTACGCAGCGCTCTACTTCATATTTTATAAAAAGCTCAGTTGGTGCAAAAGATATTGCAACTGATGTTTCAATGTTTCTAAAAATAGGTTCAACAAAAACCAAATTTTACCCGATCCAATCTGAAGCACGTGGAAAGTCATGTGAAATCATAGCAACCGTTCGGCACCAATGTTTGGACTTATGAAAAAGTTAATTTAATTTCTGCCCCAGCTCCAACTTTCATTGTTTCGCTACAAGATCGGCCTACAAAACGGCAGCGATTCCAAGCCAAATCTTACTGATATTTAAAATTTTCAAGATCGGCTTGTCTTACGCATAGTCAATTCATAATAGGATCAGAAAACCCGGAAAAAACTCTTTGTCTCTTTTTGTTCACCTTTATGCAAACTTGTGCACGGTGAAAAAAGCGTAAAACAAAAGATATGTGTACGGTGACGGCGGCACCAAAATAAAATCGAAGCTCATTACGGGTGGTTTGAATTTGCCAAGTTTCCAGACCTTACCTCAACTGACTACGTCACACCTGAGCTTATAAAATGGCAGTATGTTTTGTCCTTGCTCGGATACTTACAACATAAACCTGACTGAACTCAGGCAAACTGTGGATTTCTCTTCGAATGACTTGGTTGACCTATAATCATTACTTCACAGAAACACGTACTGTATTCAAAAATCTCCTAAACTTACTTTCCATAGTATTCTGTCTTCTTAGGTGGTCCACAAACTTAGTTTTGTTTGAAAATAAACCTCCACAATTTGGACAGCTGAAGCACTTCTCATGTGTATGTGTGCGGCAGTGTTCTTTTAGCTTATGCCTTTTTTTGCTTGTAAAGGTACAATCTAAAAAAATAATGACGCAGAGATCGGGTAATAACTTTCTGCTCATGTGAACGAGGGGGGGAAAGCTCAGCATTATGTTTACCAACGATGGTCCCAATGAAAATAGCGTGTTTTTTTCGCTACATAGTGTATATCAAAAAATGCTACCCTATTAAAAATTATAAAGATTATTCTTCAGAAATCACTTGCTGTACAAAAGGTAATTTGTAAAGAATATTAATGAAACACGACTAGGGTAGTGTTTTTTTGGCACATACTTCTTTCACACCACTGTGACACAGATCACCCAGTCTCCTTTGATGATTTTAAAATCCTTTCTTTTTGTCATTTCGAATTTGAACTTCTCTTACAAGAAAGTCTACTCATTTACAATCTTAAACCCTCTTTAAATGCCAATATTGGCTCTGCACCACTTTTCCTTTTACAATTTCTTCCTTCACTCTTCCATGCTGTAAGTGTTTCTTCTTACCTGTAACTTCCTCTAATTGGTTAATGCATGAATATTTTGACAACCTTGTAACTATATACTTAGGCTTTAGGCAGTTATGTAAATTATTCCCTGAAGATGTTGTGATGATAGCAACAAAGTGTTAGAACTTTATTAAATATTATGATTTTAATTCTGTGTCTGAGTCAATGGCTTTTGTAAAGACATTATGCTGGGCTTTAATATTCCTCTTAAGGAATATTATTGAAACCTAAACAAAAGTAGAAAGTTCAGTTGATGACAATTTTGAACTTTACTTCATTTCTAAATACTTGAAGCTTTCCCTCTGATGATGGGTCTTCATGCCACAAATATTACAATTTTCCATTATAGTATATACCGGTATTAATATGCATTTGCAGCATGCACAGTACCTTGCTCCATGGGAAGTTACATGCATAGTAACTCATGAATAATGACATTAAAAGGAGCCTTTGGGTAACATTTCAATCTTGAATTTGAGTAAACAGTATAGTTACAGTACCTCAACCCTTTCAGGTTCACTGTACCCGTTTGATTTTTTATTCTGGCCCACAATGGATTATCTCATTCAGTACTGTAGACTGACCAACAGTAATGAGCTAAAAGCAATACATTCTCTAACCACCTTAAGAAATGTATCTACAGGAACTTTTCATGAGATCAGCATCAAGGTTCAAATTAACAGATTATTGAACAGCAAATCACTATTAAATTTTCCTATTTTGCTATTCAACCAATCAAAATGTGGCTTTAAAAATACTCTTTTATGGAAGCAAAGTACTTTCAAAGTAATAGCTGTTATTACTACAGTTCATATAAACATCAATATTAAAAAAAATGCAGAGCCCAGGAAGTGATGTTTCCTTTGGGCTGTGGACAATCCTTCTTCTGTATGTAGAATGTATATTTCCTGTCACACTGTCAACAATCACTACTAGCGTGCACGTACACACACATGTAAGCATGCTTATGCATTTCATAGGCATAGGAGCTGGAGGTACCAGAGAGGGGGGGTAATGTTTAACTTATAGTGTGAAAGTGATAGCAAATATACAGTATGAGCACCATATATATGTTGTAAGTTGTTCTTCATGTTCTGGCAAACATAAGAGATTCTTTGGGTGGAAAAATGCATTACATATATTACAGCTGTTTTTATCCAATTTATGAAGCTCTTTCAGGATAACCTATACCTGGCAAACACATGTATTAAACAGGAATACAGGATGTCATTCTAACTGGCTCTGTAAACAATCCTGATCACCAATTTTAAGCATTCCCATGAGCCCTTGCCCACTCATTGGCTGCCATTTTTTATCCAGTCCAAGGCAGTTTCCTGTCTTATCCAGGTACTATTATACTATTCCACACATGGGATCGATACTGTTTTGTCCACCTTCTTTTAAAGAACTTTGTAACATGTGTTTTATTTTGTGCTTTATAGCCAATCTTCTGATTCTAAATCAAATTTACCGTAATTTTGCCTTTTGGCTGTACATCTAATATAAATTTATTGTTGATTTTTGCATAATGTGCCAGCATTGCAGTTGCGAAGATTAGTGCTTTGCATCATTTGCTTTTTAAAATAATAGGGTAAATGCTTGAGGCTTGATTTTAAATTAGATTGAAGTGCAGTTTTTTGTAAGTGAAGATGTCTGCTTCTCGGACTTTCGAAAAATCAGTGACATTCTCTTTATCAGAGTAGCAACTACTTGGATATTAAAGTATCAGTAATACAAACTGTTCCTAATACTCCTTGGTTCAAAACCACTTATTATCTTATCATTCAAAATTATGATAATAAGACTTTTTCTTCTTGAAACTAACAAGATCGAACTAGTTTCCTACTTTGGAATGTTTGGACAAAAGAGAAAATGCGGTTAAAATTGCACAGACACACAGTCAATAGTCACCTTTCCACTGGCAGTGTATCAGTTCATCTAGATCTTCCTTTATCGAGGCTAATGTATGTCCATCCACATGTCTATAAAAATACCTCGGACAGCTGGTCACCATGTCGCATTTCTCCCATTGGCAACAAAAATCGGTAGGAAATTCTGGAACAAGATTCTTTGTTTGTGAATCGAGTGAACAAGAACTGAGCTTTGCTTCTTGTTGGGCCTTAAGACCTAACTCCTTTAAATGGGCGTGATATCCGTGGAATAACAAGTGACGAACAAGTTCTAGTTCATCCTCAAAGGAATCCGAAAGACATTGACTCCAGAGACATGTTACAGAATCAGGAGAGGATTGTGAATTACTTTCATTGCGAGAATCCTTTACGTGTTCCCTAACGTGGCCGTAAAATGTGTCAAAATCATCACTGGTAAAATCACAATCGAACCATTCGCATAAATAAGGCATTTTGTCACAATCAAAAACAAACTTTTATTAGAGATAAGTGCTAACATTTCATTGAATCTTTTTGTCTACAGAGCAGCCATATTGCTAACATTTAGGCCCGCACACATTCCTGTCCGTTAACTCTCTAAAACCTAACGCAATACTTGGTGTGAACTAAATGATTCTTTTAACAAATCGTTGGCCCGATCGCCTCCGCCAAGGAATCTTGGGGATACTTCCAAGTAAATTCCAAAAATTAGAAGTAATTTAAAACCCATTTGAAGGGTTGTCAATATAAATCCACAGATATCTTGAGCTTGAGGTACAGGGAGAGTCCCCACTTCTCTGATTTATGTAAGCTTTTTTTGGAAAATGTTTTCAAGAATATCAGTCACTTGTAAGATAAAAAGTAGCTACTTTTAATGAAAAAGTAGTTACTTTTTATCATAGTGGAATTAAGGTAACTTACTTAAAATTTATAAAAATATCTGATGTTAAGAACCTTCTTTTCTTGTGGAAAAATGATCCGTTTATTACATAAGTTAAAGTATCGCAAAGATAAATAATGTATGCCACGGCAATTCCTGATTGTAGTATCTCACATGAACTCATTGAAACAAACATGAAAGTCTTTAATAAAATTGAAATACTCTTCGAACAACCACATGATATTCAACCGCACATATATACCCTTCTACACTGCCCGTTCGCAGGCTAGACAATGTCCCGTATGTGCTCCGTTAGAGCCTGGACACTATACTAATTAGAGGAAAGAATGCTGCACAGGCAGCGTTGAACTTCGGGCAAAACGCCAAAATGGCAAGGGAACTACTGCAATGTTTCTATCGAAGGCTGTTCTCAATGTTGCCTTCTACTGACCTTTTTGTTCCAGTCGTTATCCCGTTAATCCATAATCCAACGAGAACGCAAGTCACTGCAAGTTTTATCTTGTATCTCATTTGAACGCCAACTTGAGGTAATTTGCATTGGCTTGCGTTAGTCTGCCAACGTTAATTAATGATTATTTGAGCTTGTTCAAATTTCAAGTCAAATCTAAGAGCTGTTCTCAAGAAACAGATTGTGAAGAGAAAAACTCAGTAAAAAACAGTTCAAGGTATTGATGAGATTTTTACTCCTATAACTTTGCCGCAATAACCTGGGAATTAGCAGAAGTGCAGAACTTGCGGGGACTTGTGCCACTACAGTAAGTTTTTTAAATCCCGTTTCCCTCTCCATCTGATTCGGTGGAGCATAGGGGCTGCAGGCTATCACATCTCTACTATATTTTGCAGAGCAATAACTTTCATTGAGATTTTCCCGTTTGTAATACAACACTAGATACAATATGAAGAATGGTAAAGGGGGAAAATAATGAAGTCAAAAATTTGTGAGAATCATGCGTTGGCTTCTTGTATTTTAGTTAATTAAGTCTTTTCCAAATATTGGGTATAGCTATTCAAGAAGTACACTTTAGCGCCCTTACTCTAACATATGCTCCGCCAGGCCTGTTTATATTGTCTTTTCCCCTTCTTGTAATCCCAGTAGTTTTGGTCAGCTGATCATCGACTGTTCGATTAAGAAATTAAATGCCTACATTTGTTATCTGATTCTAGAGAACAACTTGCGAAGCTGGTATAGTTTGTATCCAGAAAATGGCAACATGCATCGTCGACATAACACTGTGGATTTTAATTGTTCTCCAATTTACGATTCTGTTTTTTAAATATTTTGCTCCAGATTGCCGAATCTTGTTGTACCAGCGAGGACGGAACTCGCTGAGCATATTTTAGCATATACGGGTTAAGAAACATATATGAGAAATAGTCAGAAATCTTGAATCCCGCTGTCTTTTTCCCCATGACGAAGGTAAACGCTTCCTGATGAAGGTGAATGAAATCGCGAATCTAGTCCATTATTTTCTGTTATATCTCGTTTCTCGTAATCAAATTAACACAGGCTAGACTGCGTTCACTGGATTTTGTGAAAATATAAATCTGCTTCAAAGCTTTTTACTTAACATTAAGTTCTGATTAGGCTTATATATTAGATTTAGGTTTTGTTTTTTCTTAGTTTATAGTCATCCATAGGGCGTTTAAGTGCTTGGCTGTCAGGTGGTGTGACAGGTCTGAGCACAGGCTGTAGATCTCGTGATGAAATTATTCAATCTATTGAATGTTTTTCAGCTAATTTGATCAAGATGCAAAACACATCCAGAACTTTATATTAATTATACTATGAGATAATTATTTAAATAAGTCTAAGAATCTAAAGTAAGATTGCCTGATTACTATTTAATTTTTCTGACGGATTAAAAACTTTTTTCAAGTGTTCTCAAGGCTTCTTCGCGTTTTTTTTCAGCAAGAAAGAAAATTCTGACGGATAGTGGACGTTCGCCAAGCTCGTTATCTCAGATAAACGATTTCTGAGCCCTAGACGGGAATCGAACCCGCAACCTTTAGATGAACGGTGATAACGCTCTAACCATTGAGCTACCACGACTCAGATGGTGAGCTAGGGTGCAGGTTAGTCATATGTACTGCCCAGGCGGAAGTCACGATATGATAATAATGATGGGTTGTGACTTCCGCTTGGGCATTACATATGACTAACCTGCACCCTAGCTCACCATCTGAGTCGTGGTAGCTCAATGGTTAGAGCGTTCTCACCGGTCATCTAAAGGTTGCGGGTTCGATTCCCGTCTAGGGCTCAGAAATCGTTTTTCTGAGATCACGAGCTTGACGAACGTCCACTAGTCGTCTGATATTTCCAAGCTTCCACATGAACCAACTTTGTGTTCAGCATTAAGTAAAGAAAATTCTAGATTTGAAAAGATGTGGGATAATGAACCTTTAGACGTGTTATCATTTGTACAGTTTGATGGATTGGGTGACGTTGACGGTAGGTTAAATTTAAATCGTCTGCCCAATTGTGTATTAGTTTCACAAACGTCTTCCAGTGGTCGGGTAACGATTTGCCACGGGCCCAGACGGAGGTGAAACCACGATACCATCCTGATGATCAGCGGTATCTATATCTACTTCAGTGAACTCTAAAAAGACTGGAACAATAACTACAGGTTGAATTTTGAAGCCAACCATGGAGGCTGATCACTGACCTCTATATAACTGGACTGCGGATGAACATCTAATAAATGTAGTGAGCTCCATTTATAACTGGAGAGATAACTTCCAGCCCTCGCATGAAGCCAAACATGGCGGACAAGGGGGTGATTTTTACACGTTAGTTTCAGTCCCCTACGCAGTTTTGCACGTCATTTTTAGTCTCTTACGCGACTTCCACTGTTTGCTCATTACCTTTACATTACATTTAAAAGACAGAAATGAATATCACAATTTGAAATATTTTTCAAAAAATATTAGAGAGAGTTACAGACTATAATTTTCATGAAAATGAAATGGCAAAACTAACAAGAAATCTCGTAAAAAAGTACCGAAAAATCACGTGATGAAACTGAACGGTAAACGATCTCTTTTTAGTGGTTTTTTACCATATTCAGACAGCTTAGCACACTTGTAGGCCACACAGCATCTCTGAATCTTTTTAAATACTCGGTCATGCAAAATTCGTCTGGTATAATTTCTTTTCAACAATTTTTCTGTAGTTAAAGGACTGGAAATGACGTGCAACAACGCGTAAGGGCCTGAAACTGAGTCTGAAACTGACGTGCAAAATTGGCCTCCATGTCGCCCTTGTTTGGCTCACATTCTCGTCCCCAGAACCTCTTTCTTGCTGGCGCGCAATAAAAGGCTCTGGAATAATCCGTACCGGAACCCAGTAGTTTTGAGGGGTTCCAATTTTGGTGCTTTCGGTGAAATCGACAACGCCTGTTCAGTTACATCACTTAATAAGCTAGTAATTGGCTGTTACAGGGTAGTGTACAAGTAAGGTAGTGGTTAGCTGTTATTTGTGATTTTGTGTTGTCTGCAAATGTTGTTTTCCTCTTTGAAATCGACAAAGCGAGCCTGACTTCCGATAATTAACGCGAAGGAACAAATAACCAATCAGAGTTCTTATTTTTATGGATTCCCCCAGAGCCTTTTATTGCGCGCCAGTAAGAAAGAGGCTCTGGGGACGAGAATGGCTTGGCTCAGTGAACTCTACGAAGACTGGAACGATATCTCCATAAGCCTCGCCTAACGATCGGGTGAAGCCAAATTTCCCGCCCAACGAGGCAGCTATGTAGGTGTATGTAAGTATAAATCTCGTGTATTTCGTGCTTGTATCTACCATGTAATATACCATACACGAGAAGAAGTGTTTCATCAGGATATCCAAACACCGAGAAGTTTGTTGAAAACCGAGGCGATAGCCGAAGTTTTTTACAAACTTCTCGGTGTTTGGATATCTGATGAAACACGACTTTCGAGTGCATGATATTGCATCTCAAAAGAATCAGTATTGGAGGAGAAAATGTGGTGAAAGTTGGCTTAATTTATGTAATTTCTTCCTCAGATATCAAAACAAAGTAATGGTAGCGATTTCCTTTGTGTTTTGCTCGTGGATTATTAATGAATTTGAGATGTACGTATAAAGCGTGCGTGTTTCTTGAGCGCAGCTAACACAAACCGGATATACTAAGCCAGTGATGAAACTTTTTCAATCTATTTTATTTGATAAATTCTCATTTTTACAGAAATAATAACATCCCTGAATGATAAAAACTAAATAAAGTGTAAGATTAACGAAGCTTTCGCCCTGGCCTTGCTCTCAGATGTGTTAAAAAAACTTCAGCACATCCAAGGAAAACAGAAAAAGAGTAGGAGTTTCCGAGCTGTTTTTTCGACCGAGCTTTTTTATTTGTTGAATAACTTCATATTTTACTAATGGTTGTTTCTGAAGAATAGGTAAGGCGAAAGACCTCCTACTTCTTTTTGATATGGACTTATGGAAAGCTGTCTCACAAAACGAAATTTGGCGTAAAATGATAAAATCTTTGTCTTTTTTAAAGTTTTTATAGTACTCTTTTCGTAAAAGGGAATGGGGCATACCTACTTGTCGGCGTCCATGATTGCCTTCAAAATTCAATCTGGTGTTATCTTTCCAGTCTTTTTAGAGTTCTTTGGTTTGGCTTCATTTTTGTCCTGGTCGATAGATTGGAGTTCTCTCTGCAGTTTTATAGATAGAACTCAGTGGGAAAATGTCTTTAAAAATCCACTATCTCAGTTTGTCATACTCTCCTCAACCAATCAAATGCAAGAAGTGTATCGTGAGATGAAATAGGGACATGGGAACAAACACAAAAGAAAAGCGAATTTAGTGAGTTGACAACGTTTTGAAGGCTCAAAACATTTGTCGGTAAACCGAAAATTTGACTAAGTTCGGACATTTTTCTCACGGGAAGATAATTCTGAATGTTTTTAAGTAGTGATTACTCGTCAGAACTAGTCGGATGAGAGACCAAAATGGCGCCGGGCAAATGAGGACACCTTTGGCAATACAAAAGTATCAGAGACCTGAAGTCCAGTTATACAGAGGTCAGTGGGCAAATCGTCACCCCCAAAGATTAGTATTCCGGCAATCTCAATGCATTATGGCAGCTGTGGTGCATTTTTATGAGAAGAGATTAAGGTCAAAATTCTATTCCAAGTTTCATTATTCATGTTATCCATGTCATTGTTCAAGTGTCAATTTTTAATTGTCATATTCTGTCCTTCACCTCACATATTCTGTTATGTGATTTCCATATGCTGTTATGCAACTTCGTATTCTATTATGCAGTTTCCATGCGTTCTTATGCCACTTCGTATTCTGTTGTGTGGTTCCCGTGTGCTGTTATGCAACTTCGCAGTCTGTTGTGTGGTTCCCATTCGCCGTTATGGGACTTCGCATTTTATTATGTGATTCCCGTATGTTGTTATGCGACTTCGCATTCTATTATGTAATTCCGGCACGCTAGTAAAAGATCAAGGAAGAAAGTCCAGAAAACATTAAGTTTTACCTAATCCTATTTAGCTAAAGCTGAAAATATCCTCTCTGTTGTTTTTTCTGGCTACTCCTCTTCTTAGAAGAAGAGAGTAGCAAGAGAGTAACCACTATGCCATCGAGTCTGTACGACCGTGAGTCCGTATTTCGTAGATTTGTGTAGGATTTTCGTAACTATCAACTCTATCGGCAGACTTTGGCAAATTATCGACTATTTTCGTGATTTCGCGTTGTCGAGTTTTTATCGATTCAAAAACGTTTGAGCGACGTCTACCACGTGTCATTAAGGAGTTTACGAAAATACGACGCCGACGTCAAAGACGACACGGCCTTTACAATAAGATTTCTCTTCAAAAACAAAAGTTATGAACAATTTGTAGTCCCTAGAGTAAGGATGAGCATTTCCACGTTTTAACGATGACGTCGACAGTTAAAACACGAAGGGCTTTGGGCTGGGATGGAACGAAAAATGTTGATTGACCAGCTATAATTGCTTGGAAGAAGTGGCCAGAAAGAAAAAGAACACTCTGGGTTATGTATGTGCAGTTTGCCTCACGAACCTAAAATTTAATAGGATCAAAATTAATACGTCTTTCGGGTCACAAAGAATAGCCCCAGCAATGGGACACAAAACCTCCTCGGGGAGACAAATAATAATTCGAGCAATGGGACACGAAACCTCCTTCGGAAAATGTCTTTCGAGACACTAATAATTCCCTTTTGGGAACCAATACAAGCAAAAATCCCAGCGATGCTTACTGTCATGCACAAGCTAAACAAACATTTTTGATTCAGATCAGATACTTCTGCACACAAACTTTCATGAGAACTGTAGCTGGTTCTAAATACGACATGAGTACTGATTATAATGGTATCATTGATGATGTATGTATTAGTAAGGTTGATGAGGTAAATGAGACACCTCAATGCAAACAAAATAGTGGACATTCAAGACCGCATTCAAAAGTTGCAGCTAACAGAGTCAGAGATAGAGAACCATCCAGGATTTCATTATGAAAAGTTACAAAATCTTTGAAATGTAGAAAACTGAGAAGGAAGAAAATGATGAAAATGTCGGTGCCTGTTTGATCTGTTTTGTATAGTACTGCGTCGTATTATAAATAGTGGAATATCAGATGTATCGATACTCAGAGACAAAACAGTTTCTACAACTATTATATTATTATAAACAAGAGATCAACAATGGCTTATAATGTCTCAGAAAAAAATCTTTTATTGTCTGGAGATATTGAATTAAACCCAGGTCTTGCAACAAGTAATAGCAATAGCTAGCCACACATCTGACTTTGTGTTTAACTGTAGACTGCTTCAGCACAGTTTAAGACCACTAGATGTTCGTGGTGGAGGTGATTTTTTCTTTAAGTTTGTATCACATCTGTTGCATAGTGATTCAAGCCATCATTCAGAGATTACACCAACAGGTATTCAGTATTTAAAAGATCATTCAGAACAATTTATCGGAAGCAATGTAGAGACATCATGCTGGAACATCCAATGTTTATCCAATATGTCTATGCTAGGAACATGGCCAGATCATATTATTATACAAACAGTAGCTGATGCGATGAATTTAAGGATTCACGTCATAGAATCCAATGAAAGTTTTTCAGAGATAACCTTGGTTGAAGCAACAAATTTGATTCAAAATTCTAGGTCTGTATATTTGGGACGCGTCGGTGAACAGTATCATATCTCAACTATATCAGCTCTATCTGCAAGAAGTTCAAATCAAACAGACACTAATTCAAGCGGAATGTCCTGAAAATAATTGCAAAAGAAAGACAAATGATAACATGACAGTATCCCAAAAGGAACAATGACTTAAAATCATGTTGAAATTGAACTAGTAGCAAATGTACAAAGGAAAACAGAAAACCAAGAAAAAGTAAAAACAGAAAAGAACGAAAAACTAATTATATGAGACAATATAGAGCTGCTAAAGCATCGACATCAACCTGCATTTTAACTTTCGCGTCAAAACCTTATATGAGCGAGCCTGCGGTACTATCAGTTTCATAGTGGTGTCCGCTAAACTGTAGTTGTACCCTGCTGCATACATTAACTCAAAGATCATGTTTTTGCATATAGAAAAATACATAGCCAATTTATGCTAATTCAAGATTAATTCCTTTTGTTCAGCAGTTAACTCAACCGTGCTCTATGAGCAATGATAAAAGGGAGTTATAAGAGTAGTAAAGGGAATTGTAAGAGTAGGTATACTTATACGAGTAGGTATATAAGAGTAGGTTAGTATAAGAAAAGGGAATTACACGAGTAGGATCGTTTTATCAGATCTAAAACATTCACCTTACGCGCTCGTGTTTTAAATCTGATCAAACGCTCCTACTGTGTTTTAAATATTACAGTACGTAATGTAGGTACCTCTGAAAGGGTCGTTTTCTAAGGGGAGCATAAGCGGGAGTTTTTAACCTAGTTATTGCAAGGCTTGTTGTTTGGTCTCCTCTAATTTTCGGTTGCTCCCGTGCCAGGTTTCTATTTTTAAATCAAAAATCATTAAAAGATGAAGATTAAAATTTAGCAGGCCAAATTATTGCCCTGTCAATAGTACATGGAGGAGCAGCCCCCCGCTGTTTGTCACCTTTAGTTTTCCAAACATTGATTAATGGGGTCCATGGGATAACACCTGCTGTAAGTGATCTAGAAAGTATAAATGACCCAACCAAAGATGTAATCCTTTCGGCACTTCAAAATGTACAACCAAGTTATGTCAATCAATTTCTTGAAGATAATTAAAAGGTTATCTACTAAAACTGACCTTGCAGGAGTTTGAAAACCAATAAAAAATCCCTGAAGGTAAGTTAAGCTTCATCTAAAAATTAGTTAAGTGGTTTTTTTAAGAAGAAGCCAAAATTCATGGCAACAATTTGAAAATTGCCTCAAATTATTACGTGTATTGGATAAGATAAGGGGGGATTAATGTTTTTACTAGGAGGGCCTTGGTACAATTCAGCTTAAAGATATCCTCATGTTTGCCACTGGGTGCATTGAATTCCCACCATTGGGTCTTGATGTCACCATTAATTTCTTGCATGAAGAGAGAGATTATGGAAGTTGATTGTCCAGATTAGTGTAGTTTTGAGAAAACTGCACTACAAAGCCTCGCACAAAGCTACCACCATCAAAACGTTGACGAGACTCGCAAAACTCATTTGTGACTCACCCGACGCTCTACGCCAGGAAAATGACCACTTTTTTTTACAAAAACAACTCCGACTTCATCAAACCTAACACTTACAAAGACAACGAACGCAACGAAAACAACAGTCCGACAACAACTACTGCAACGATACCCTACATAAAAGGTACGTCTGAGATTATCTCGCGTATCTTACGACCATACAACATACGAGTAGCGTACAAACCGATCACAACTTTACGACATGCACTGACTGATGTTAAGGACAGAGAACTACCACACGAAGACAAGGTGCAGTATACAGAATTAATTGCTCCGACTGCCAAGCCACTTATATAGGTGAGACTAGCGGAAACGTATATATACGACATCACAGAACACAAACAAGAGACAAAAAACCGAGACAAAACCAATCACATTGCCGAACACCACCGACAAACCGAACACAACATTGACTGGAAATCGGCAAAATGCATTACTTACAGCACCAACTACAAACAACGACTCACACTAGAAAGCTGGTATACGAACTTAGACCAAAAACCACTAAACTGATCACAACAATTACCGGGACCTTACAAACGACTTATTTACAAATTCAAACGTGCGAACAATCAATAGACTTAACACTTCGACAAACTGATGATTAATATCTGCACAACCACACCCACTGCTTTTCACGAACAACCACAACTCTAAGATTCATACGACCGCCCACTTATGACGCACGAACCAGATACAAATACAGACGAACCTGACATTTACTCTACCTTTGACTCTGAAGATGACAGGTTCAAATCATTTACTTTAAGAGAAAGATTGCAGATTTCCCAAAGCCATTACCTGTTCTTGTTCACTTTACCTACCTGTTAGTCATTCCTCATATGATCTCTTTAAAGAAGATATGATTTTTGCCATATTGAATACCAAAAGTTTTGGATATGCTTGATGCACAACACAGTACTACGTTTGTCTTTTACATTTTAAAAATGTTTTATATTCATATTAGATACTGAAACAAATAATTTGTCATTGAGTGATTTAAGGGGTTAAGATATGTTTTTTTTATCTTGGATACCCAAGGTTTTGGATCCTTGATGTACACTGCTGTAGTCTTTGATATTGTGAAAAATATAGTAGATTGATGTTAGTTTAGAGATTGTGGAGACAATTCATTCGACAATGGCACATGTTTTAAGTGTTTCAGTTATTAATAAAATACACTATATTCAAAAAAGATTAAAAAACCAAAACAAACTATATTTACTCTGGAATGTATTTTAAAGTTGTTTACAAGCTCAGTGCATCATTCCAGTCTGAGGGCTTCTCTAAGCCTTCTGTAACACTTACATACTCAAAGTATTCCTGACATAAATTAGGGTCATCTTGGATAGCAACATGCTGGCTTATTTCATTTAGCTTATCGGCATCTATAACTTGTTGCTGATCTTCTGTATTATGATTTTCTGATAAGTGGAACAGCTCATCTGGGCGTCCTTTTTCATGCCCAGACGACCGGATGCAGGGGCGGATCCAGACTAGTTCAACTAGCTTCTGGAAGCTAGTCAAAATTCCCTGATCAACGGAGTTTTGTTCGTTTTGTTTTTATTTTAGTTTCTGACTTAGGCAATTCAATTTTAAAGATTTCGGGTCAAAGCAAGAAATAGCTACCCCTCCCAGGGTAAAACAACTTCGTCAACTCGCGAAAATCTATGCATGCGTGCCAGAAGTTGTCGCTTCGCGAGCGATCCATTTCGACTGCGTGAAAGCCGCTCAAACTTGCGTGCGAGCTAGTCACGCCTCCATAACCGCCCATTGGAAGCTGGTCAAGAGTCGTTTGTATTGGCCAGGGATAGCCTCCTCCGCAAGCAACTATAGTGTATGGTAGCCCGGGCATGCCATCAATTATTTTTCATCTTTTACAGTAAGTAAATTCATTTTATTAATTTATTTTTATGTCAAAAAAATCATTTTATTTATGTCAATGTTATGATTTAATATAAATAAATTTTCTTGTTTGTTAAAATTAATTTCTTTTTGTTTTTGAATAGTTTCAATTTCATTTATTATTTTTTATTTTTTTTAAAATGTTTAAATCAAAACTAAAACAAAATAAATTGAAAACAGAATAAATTGAAAAGAAATTCAAAATAATTTGGAAAGTAGCCCAGGCGTACCATCGGACTGGGCTTGCCAGACACCGGAACTATACACAGCAAGCACTCCCCGGATTATGTATTAAGTACGTTGTGTCATCATGGCGGCTGATTCGGAAGGGAAACATGACAACCACCTGAAGCTTGATTTGGAAGATTATCTGCGGCAAAATTTTTAGAAAAAAGAAATACTCGATTTTGTGTAGGAAAAAGACCCGATGTATGCTTGGGAGAAGGATGAGCTATTTTGGTGTTACTGTAAATATATCAACTACGACGTGGATGTGGGCGCATTGGAAACGGCGGTCAGACAAGAAATGGAGGGGCCCGGCAGGCTGTTAGGCTTCCGATCTTTGCACAAGAAAATCAGAGAAATTAACTAGTTGAACGAGCCAAAGAGTCTCGTGTACGCTATGATGAAGCATGTCGACCCAGAAGGCCTAGAAACTAGGGCGAATTTAGGAAAGCCTAAAAGAGCTAAAAGAGACAATTTCTTCACTGCGCAGGTACAGTAAGCTAAGTTGTTTCAGTTCAGGAACATACACCAACATAGGTAACAGACAACATAGGTTCGTTGTTCAAAGATCTGGGGACAATTATACAGTGCTTGCATGACCACTTAATGTCCCAGCGAAATTGACCCTTATAAGCTATGATGCATCAATAATTAAATACACTGTATTTCCTATATCAATGTGGTTAAGTTTGTGATGGAAGAGAAATTGGAATTTGACATGCCTGGCCTCCTGTCCTGGTAGAGGTGATTTTGATTCCACAAGATTTTCTCAAGACAGAGATATCTGGGAGTATGTCATCAGAATTACTCATAAAAAAGTGTCATCAGTATGAGATATTGATTAATTAATCCAAATTATTCTTGCACAAAATATAGGGTCCTGATGGATGGTCATGATAAATTGTGCGGATTTCAAAACAGAATGTTCCCACTTGCTGTATATGGTGGACAGGACACATTTAGTGGGCCGATAAACCTGCTTAGAATTAGGTCAACAAATAACAAGCCAGAGCTTATTGGCAGATTCTAGTTTGATTACCTGTCTGAAAATAGGAGTAAGTGCAAGTATGAACTTTAAGCTTTCAAGTTGGTTCCCTAGTTTTTATTTTTCCCAAAATGTAAAAAATTGAGTTTCATACCTGTAAATGGGATTATAGATATTTTGGAAAGATATTAAATTGTATAATCTCAGTGTGATACATGTAGTTTCCTACTGCAGGAGTGTTACAGCATCTCAACAATCTTCAACAATGTTGTTATCATGTGCAAACAATTTGATAAACTAACAACATTGTTCATGATTGTTTCAACAAGTTTGTTAATGGAATGGTGGATGAACAATGCTGTAACAACCTGATAGAACAAAACAATCTGGCGACACTTTATGAGCAATTCTGACAACATACTCCCAAATATCTCTGTCTTGAGAAAATTCTGTGGAATCAAAATCACCTCTACCAGGACAGTAGGCCAGGCATGTCAAATTCCAACGTCTCTTCCATCACAAACTTAACCATATTGATATAGGAAATACAGTGTATTTAATCATAGATACATTATAGCTTTTAAGGATCAATTTCGCTGGGACATTAAGTGGTCATGCAAGCACTGTATAATTGCTCCAAGATCTTTGGACAACGAACCCTTGGTATATCACCTATGTTGCTGTATGTTCATGAAATGAAACAACTTAGTTTACTGTACCTGCGCAGTGAAGACATCATCTCTTTTAGCTCTTTTCGGCTTTCCTACATTCGCCCTAGTTTCTAGGCCTTCTGGATCGACATGCTTCATCATAGTGTACACGAGACTCCTTGGCACGTTCAACTTGTGAATTTCTCTTATTTTCTTGTGCAAAGATCGGTAGCCTAACAGCCTACCGGGCCCCTCCATTTCTTGTCCGACCGCCGTTTCCAATGCGCCCACATCCACGTCGTAGTTGATATATTTAATACCAAAATAGCTCATCCTTCTCCCAAGGGTTCTAAAGCTCCAAGCATACATCGGGTCTTTTTCCTACACAAAATCGAGTATTTCTGTTTTCTGAAAATTTTGCCGCACATAATCTTCCAAATCAAGCTTCAGTTGGTTGTCATGTTTCGATTCCGAATCAGCCGCCATGATGACACAACGTCCTTAATACACAATCCGGGGAGTGCTTGCTGTGTTTAGTTACGGTGTCTGGGACGTCTGGTCCGATGGCCACAGCTACTTTCCAAATTATTTTGAATTTCTTTTCAATTTATTCTATTTTAAATTTATTTTCTTTTAGTTTTGGTTTTAAAATTAAAAAAAATAATGTATAAATAAAAAATATAAATAATATAAAATATAAATAAAAAATAATATATAAATAAAAAAATTGAGAATATTCAAAAACAAAAAGAAATTAATTTTAACAAACAACGAAATTTATTTATATTAAATCATAACATTGACATAATAAAAAAAATCAATAGAATGAATTTACTAACTGTAAAAGATGTAAAATAATTGATGGCATGCCTGGGCCACCATACTGGTGTCTTCCCAAACAGTGCTTGAAACTCGACCGATTTTCGTTTTGGTCGAGTTTGAAAGTGTAATACTCAAATAAATCTCTAACTTTAACCCTTCTATCTAACTTTTATTAAACGTGTCTTTTTGACATTCCAGACTGTCACGAATATACATATTATTGAAATACTCTACTGTTCTTGTCCATTCGTGTACTGTCTCGAGTTACCTATAAAATTCGGTATTATGTTTCACCTTACATTATTCCCCTCACTAAGACAGAGCGTCCTCGATCTGTACATCCTCTAATACATAATCTTGGTATCGCTCAGGCGCATGCCTTTGTCGAGTTGATCGTCACAACACAACCTGTGGTTGTGTTTCATCCGGTTGGTCCACTGGTACTCATTCCGGTTGGTCCACCAGATATTTCTTCTGGTACTGAATGGTGAACGATCTCAGGCTTATGAGTATGGGGTACTAAGTCAGTTGGGCATGCCTTCAGTCGGTTTCGGTGCACCACAAACGATCGTCTGGATCCGGACGCAGCTGACATCCCCAACGCGATCCGATATAACATAGGGGCCTGTCCATGGTCGGTGAAATTTGCTACAATTTCCTCTTGGAACGGCTGGATTATAAAGCCACACTTTCTGTCCCACTGAGAGTGTAACACTGGAATCTGTTCAATGGCGTTGGTCATATGACTTTCGATGCTGCTGCTGAGCTTTTTCTATGTTCGCTGTGACCTTTTCATGGGTCTTTTGGATCACTTGTCGAACCTGGTCAACATAATCAACGACGGGCATAACGTTAGCACTGGGCTCCTGGCCGCTGAAACTAAAATCTAGCGGCATTCGCGCTTCTCTTCCATAGACAGCCAGGAACGGCGAAACTCCGGTGGATGTATGGCGGCTGCTCTTGTACGCTAGGAGTGCCATGGGTAGGTGAATATCCCAATCATTATGACGGTCATTAACAAACGATGTTAATAATTCCTTGAGTGTATGATTGAAACGTTCCACCTGTCCATCTGTTTGTGGATGGTAGGGACTAGTTCTTAACTTCTCGATCCCCATCATCTCGAATGCTTTCTTCATTAGATCCGCTTCGAACTGCCTACCTTGGTCAGTAAGGATCTTCTCTGGAACTCCATGGCGTGCAATTACCTCCTTGACAAATTCTTGGGCAACAGTTTCGGCACGTTGGTTGGGTATAGGCGCGGCCCCCACCCACTTGGTATAGTGGTCTGACATTACCAATATATATTGGTTACCCCGGGCGGTTACAGGTAGCGGTCCCACGATGTCCATCGCCCACAATTCCATTGCTCTCTGGACTTTGATGCTCTGCATGGGTGCTCTCACAACAGGGGCTGGTGTCTTGCGTTGACCACATTTATCACAATGTAGCAGCCACTGTAAAACGTCATCCCGCATGCCCGGCCAATAGAATCGCTGCTGTAGATGGTCAAAGATTCGCGCAAACCCCAGGTGGCCACCACTCGACCTATTGTGCGCTAGATGTACGATCTCTTTCTTGATTTCGGTTGGTACGACAAGTAAAAGTGTACCTTTGACGTTTCGATATAGGATTCCCTCAATCATTTCAAGTTGGCTCCATAACTGTCTGTATCGATGAAGAATACCACTCTCACTCCACTGACCTTCTAACTTAGGCTGAGTGTGGTTTTGTTCCAGTTGATCCACCACCTTACTGATGTCATTATCGCGGTGTTGCATAGCTTGTAGATCAGGAAGTTTCCATCGCTGCTCTACTCTTGTAGCTCCCACGCCTGCAGCAATCTCCTCATCTGGCACCTCTTGGACACTTGAAGACTCGGTGAGAACTGGACTGCGGGAGAGTGCGTCTGCGTTGGCATTTTGTTTGCCAGGCCGATGTCGTATCTCAAACGAATACTCTTGTAAAGCTAAAATCCACCGGGCCAATTGTCCCTTAGGATCCTTCATAGTTTGCAGCCAGGTGAGGCATTGATGGTCAGTAACAATGAGAAATGACTTTCCCAAAAGGTACGGGCGCCATAAGGCCACAGCCCACACGATAGCCAGACACTCCTTCTCGGTAGTTGAGTAGTTCTTTTCAGCGGTTGTCAGCGACCGACTGGCAAAGGCTACTACCACTTCACGATCGTTTACGTTTTGGGCCAAAACGCCGCCAAGGCCCTTATCACTGGCGTCGGTATACAGTATGAACAGGCGTGTAAAATCTGGCATAGCTAATATTGGAGATGCACTCAATCGCTGTTTCAAGGTTTGAAAAGCATGTTCCGCTTCTGCTGACCACACGAAACAACCAGTCTCTCCTTTAGTCACTTCATGCAATGGAGCAACCACGTCAGCGAATCCCTGAACGTAACGTCGGTAGTAGGACGCCATTCCTACAAAAGCTCTCACCTCTGTCAATGATGATGGGGTTGGGTAGTCTAGGGTAGCTCGCACTTTCTCTGGATAAAGCTGGATTCCTTCACTGGAGACAATGTGAGATAAAAACTTGACGGATAGGCTAGCAAAATTACACTTGTCGTTACGAATCTTCAGTCCCGCTTCTTGGATTCGGGTAAGGACAGCTTCGAGGCGTTGAAAATGTTCTTCGGGTGTTGTTCCGAACACGATGATGTCATCAATGAACACAAAACAACCTTCACAACCTTGCAGTATACAACACACCACACGTTGGAACGTTGCTGGCGCATTCGTCAAACCAAAGGGCATGACGTTGAACTCATAATGGGCAAGTCCGACTGAAAATGCAGTTTTCGCTTTGTCTTCCTCCCCTAGTGGTACCTGCCAATAACCTGAAGCCAGATCCAAGGTTGCAAACAGCTTTGCTCCCCCCAACTGGTCTAAGATCTCGTCAACTCTGGGCACTGGGTGTGCATCTTTTCGTGTAACTGCGTTTACTCGACGGAAGTCCACACAGAAACGATACGTTCCATCCTTCTTTGGCGCTAGCACAATTGGTGAAGACCACGGGCTATTGCTGACTCTAATAAGACCACGTTCGAGCATATCATTTACTTGTTTATTCACTTCCCCTTGTAGATTTACAGTTGTCCTCCCCAACTAATCAGTAGGTCCGTTGACAAACAACTCGTGGTACTGATTGATCAAAGCAGTCACTTTGTTAACAACAGGGCTGTGCTCCTGCACCATCAAATCTGCCTGTCCCGTTTCCCACCACAACTTCCCTCTTGCCACATCGACAACCATACCAGTTTTCCTCAACAGATCAGCCCCTAAAATGCACTTATATTTCATCTCTACGACTATAAACGAATGCAAACCAATCTTATCTCCAATCTTAAACCACAAATCAGCTACCCCACGCACTCGAAGTTGCTCACCACTAATTCCGCACGCTTCCACCCCACATTTCCTCACCACAGCCGGTCTCACCTTCTCACTACAAATCAAGCTTACCTTAGCCCCGGTATCCACCAAACACCTCAGTGTATGTCCCCCTACATCGGCATTAACGAACACCACTGTCGGTGACACAGTATTGATATCGACGGCCTCGCTATAGTGGACTGACCCGGGGCCATTCAGCGGGTCAGCCCTCGTCCGTTTCCCGATGGCCTGCGCTGGTTTGAAATTCGGTCGTAGCAATCTCTGGCGAAGTGACCACGTCGACCACACACGTAACACGAATCTCGTTTGATAGGGCATTCTGCTGCACGGTGACCGAGCTGACCACATGAAAAACACGCTCCTCGAGGTCGACGAGGCGACTGGCGCGAATTTACGGTGTTGACTGGAAACCTTTGTGTGGAAAGTTCGTCAACTCTCGCAGAAAGGGTTTCGATTTTGTCTACCAGCGTAGAAATTAGTGCTTCTTGTCGATCGTTCCTTGGCTCGTTAATTGCAGCGTCGACGCCTGCAGGCGTTAAACTCGACGATTGACAAAGCAAAGAAGCCATATCAAGTTGCTTTGCAACTGCTATGGTTTCATCATACGATATCGTTGGTCGTTGTAATAGTTGGATGCGTAGATTTTCCTCTAGCCCTTCAATAAACTGTTGGCGCAACAGAGCATTGCGGTCTCCATCTCCTACATCCGGCATTGCACGGCGCAACGAACTCTCCAGCGCAAACGCGTAAACATCCAGATCTTCGTCAGGCTTTCTATTGCGATTTCGAAATTCCGTCATCGCTACGTACTTTCCCGTATCGCTCCCTCCAAACGAGTCGTTTAGTGCTTTAACTAGCACCTTGAAATCGCCTTTCTTGTCTGCAGGCAAACGCTCAAACACAACGAACGCTCTACCAGTTAAAAGAGTTGGTAGCCTTTTCAGTTTATCGTCATCTTGCCACTCGTTTGCGACAGCACAAACTTCGAACTTGCACAGCCATAAATCAAAATCGCCATCCCCAAAAACCTCTAGTAATGCTAACGTTGCTTTCGCCATACTCCTGGTCACGGTATCAAATGTAATACTCAAATATATCTCTAGCTTTATCCTTTCTATCTAACTTTTATTAAACGTGTCTTGTTGACATTCCAGACTGTCACGAATATACATATGATTGAAATTCTCTACTGTTCTTGTCCATTCATGCACTGTCTCGATTTACCTATAAAATTCGGTGTTATGTTACACCTTACAAAAGCGTCTGCAAGGGACTTGAGATCAGAGGGACATGGTGGTGGCAGAATTCTGTTCCTTTCGCTCCATCTCCTCTCTTTCCTCGTCTACAGCTTTTAATTCTCCCTCTGCTCCCAGTCCTGTAGCGATGACTCATCGCACGCTCGTCAGGTGACAATCGCATGTTTTTAAGTCGTCGACATAAAAACACTCCCACG
>JBAHVQ010000407.1:132149-146498 GCA_036872915.1 Nanipora kamurai | reverse complement strand
GCTCCCCACACTAGCTCGTCCTCGTATTTGGAAGATTTGTAAAACTTTGCGGCGTCAGTTATGCTGTCGGAATACTTGCCACGGTACTTTTCAGCAAACTCGTAAAGTTGTTTTGAATGTACTTTTAAAGTATCAGCATACGCTGGGTTGCTTTCGCGAAACACTATCGAACCCGCAGCCATTGCTGCAGCAGTTTCAGCTGCCAGATCTGATCCAGGGTTACTGGAGTCGATCTTGTACGCAGGTCTTGACATCGTCATTTCTTCTGGTCTTCCCCAATACTCATGGTCGATGTCGCCATTTCCAACCTTTATACAAGCGAAACGAAACTAGGGTTAAAAACTGCCACCCGTAAAGAATGCATTAACTAAGGTCTAGCTTTCATAACTATTGCCACTGCATGTGTCAATGTTATTGTTATTACCTCACGTAGCTACAAGCACCAGAGGCAGTACCGGTACTTATACCAGTTCCACTATCACTTCAACAGCCATAAATGCTACTACTCCAACTCCATTTCACATCTAACCCCTTAGCACAGCTGCTACTGCTACTGCCACTACTTTAACTACAAAAACGACTTCCTGTACTGCTCCTATTGCTACCGTTACTGCTAAAGCTACTGCTACTGCCTTCGCTACTGCTACTACTGTTGTTTCGACTACCACTTTGCCGACACGACTTTATGAGTTCGACAGCTACTGTCATTACTATTATTATGGCTATTGCTACTGCTGCTTCTTCTGATTCCGCTACTGTTATTGCTCCAGTTCCTACTGGTACTGCTAATGCTTCTGTTCTCCCTACTGTTACGGTTACTGGTACTGCGACTGTGGCTACAGCCACTTCTACTCGTGCTTTTTCTTCAACTTCTATTTCTACTTCTACTGCTGCTGACATTTCTGTTGTTGCCAATGTAGTGTACGTACGCTCACAACAATGTCAAACGCCAACTACTTTCCAATTAAGCATATGGCGTAATAAAGACTAAACTTACTTGGCCATAAAGAACGTAAGTCTGGACATGCGCTTTGATGAAATAATCCAATGGCCACTTGATTGAATCCAGCATTGCTTGTAGCTCACCAGCAGCTGTGTATGCGTTTTTGTATTCTATCAGGCCCCATCTCAACAGAGTCGTGGAGAAAGCCATAGGGAAGCCAAACTTTACAAAGTCACCAGCATCATACCATCCCCCAGTCAAATCTCTGTCATTATCACCTTTGTCACCCAAAGCGGAGTCACATCGCCAAGGAATTCGGTTGTTTGACGGTAGTTTTCCTGAACGTTGAGCTTCGTAGAACAGTATGGATTTGTGAAGAACTTCATTGTATTTGTACGGTGCGCACGAGGACGGAGGCACGGTGACAGCATCTGTAGTTTGTGGTGGTGTCGATGTTGTTATGGCAGGTGAGGTCCCTGAATTCCAGACAAGATTAGCACAAACCTGTGGTGTATCACCCAACTTTTCAGCCAAAAAGGAAAGCTCTAGTTTTGTACCCTTTTGCAGTTCCTTGTTTCAGGACTTGTTGATAAGTACAAATTGTGTACCAGATGACGTTTGGGAGTTTGCTCTCCACATTTGAAAGTTCTGAATTGGTTTCGATAATGTCAAAATAATTTCCCAGCCATTAATTAATTCCGGAATACTAAATGTCATGAGCGCATCAAAACCTTTATTCCACTCATTCTTTAAAGTGACCACTCCTTGTTTGACCTTTTTCCCGGAAATTTGTGCTTCTTGACAATTTTGTGAAAGAACTATACCCGATCCGTCAGTAAATCCAATGATGGTAGCCGACAACACAAGAAATAAAATTCCAGGATTAACCATTACACTAAAATGGGAATAGTAAAATTTATATTAGAAATGGCTCATGGAAGATGTTGTTGTTTGGCAATTAGGCTTTAATTTAACTCTAATCTAATTAGTTTAATGTATCAGTTAATTTATCAATAAATTAGTATGGAAAGAAAGAATGGAAATGGAAGACGATACAACACAAAATTAAAGAGAGAACAAGTTAAAGAAAACACGAAAACCAGAAAGGATGAGCAGGAAAACCAGAATAAAAGAATTAAAGAAAGGAAGGAAGAAAGAACAAATCAAACGAAGAACGGAAGGTGAAAATCAAGAAAGAAGGAGAGAAAGAAGACGAAAACAAAGCAAAGTAAAAAGAACAGATAAATGAATATGAAAGAGAGATGAATGAATGACTAGATAAATGACTAAATTTATGAAGGAAGGAAGGAAGCAGGAACGGAAGGATGAAAGGGAGGAAGGACCGAAGGAAGAGAAAGGTTATGGATGGATTAATGAATGGATCGGTAGATGAGTAGGTGGACAGACGGGCCGTCGGCTGGATGGTGGCTGAACGTACGGATGGATAAGTGAGGAAATTAAAGGATGTGTTAATGACTGAGTGAGTGAGAGTGAGACAGGGAGTGGTTGGTTCTTTGAGGAACAATTATTCAAGTTTCCCTTGCGAGCGGAATAAATTTTTTGATTCTCAGACCTGTATGCTTGAAATGATCAGAAAACATATTTCCTGTCCATAGTGGACAGTTTTGAAAGCTTAATGACCACTGCATCGCATGAAAACGTTTGGTTACTTCAACGTACTTCTTTGGAAAACACGCAATTTAAAAAGCAAAACACTTCTTGTATACTATAGTACATCTTAAAATTAAACCAAGCGATATTGTGATAATAAATTTAAATTATAAACACTACGAACGCTTTATTAAATAATATCATGAATATATTACACTGCGTCGGAAATTATTATGTAAGAGTGATAATTTGAAATATATTTGTATGGGCTTTGCATAGCCTCATAGCAGTCATGCATATAACAAAGCGATGTACAAGCAAGTAATAGCAGTTCATCTACTTTCGCGTTGCAAAGATTGGTCCATATTTATTCCCAAAACAATCATCTAATTGGAAAAGCAGTGTCTGAATTTATTATGCAAGTGTGCTAGCACTGCGATATAAATCCTATGATGCAGCCGATCTCTAAGTTAAAAGTCAACATGGATAGAAAGAAGGCCTTATCAGCAACAGAGAAAAAGGAAATCGTGCAGTTATTAGCCAGAGGGAAAACAGCATTAGAAATTTCAAAGATACTACGAAGAGACCATCGAACGGTTAAGAATGCAATGGAAGACGTAAACAAAAAGAGGGTGAGAAGCAAACGAAAGGGATTTAAGAACATTAGTGACAGAGAAAAACGAAAAATTTAAGCAAATTCTTACAAAGCATCCACCACTCAGTAGCGCAGAAGTGTTTGACAAGCCAGGAATACCAGGAGTGAAACGTGATAAAAGGTGTAGAATGCTTCAAACAATGAGTACGGTCAAGAAATCAGTTGGTAGACCTCAAAATAAAACACACAAGCAAAAGCATTTGGATTGGGCCAGAGAAAACTTGAAGACTGATTTTAGCAAGATATAAAAATATAAAAAATTTTAATTTTTTTGAAGACTGATATTAACAAGGTAATTTTTACAGACGAATCACGGGTGACTCTTGATGGTGCAGATGGTTGGTCTAAAGGCTGGGTTCTCTGTAATAAGAAGCTCCTCCAAGGTTAAGGAGACATCAAGGAAGTGGTGGAATCATGATATCAGCATGGATTGTCGATAACAAAGTAATTGGGCTCTTTAAAGTGGATGAGGGAGTCAAGTTAAACAGCTAAAACTATTGTGCATTATTGGAAAGCACATTCTTCAAATGGTACAAGTCTCAAAGTCGGAACTTTAAAAAGGACTGTGTGTTCATGCAAGACAATGTCCCCTCTTGTGTGTCACGGAGTACTTCTGACTTTTTGGCGCAAAAGGAGTTCACAAGAAATAAATTAATGAAATGGCCATCCTCCCATGATCTAAATCCAATTGAAAACAAGTGGGTACTGGTAAAGAGGGAGCTGTATAGTGGTGGCAAACAATACAGTAACAAATCAGACTTGTGGGAGGCAATTAAAAAAGCAGCTCAATCAATCAAGCCTGAAACAGTGAAGTCATTCACAAATTCAATGGATGATAGATTATTTAAAATAATAAATAAGAAAGGTGGATACATTAACATGTAAACTGAATCCATTGTTTGGTCTTTAAAATAAATGGAATGATAAACTGGTTTCTGCATGGATGAATTAACTTCAGTTAGTCAGTTTGGTCAGACAAACCAATTGCATAATACCTTCATACACCGAAATTTAATTTTTTTTTCTAAGAAATACTTTAGCAAGGCCCGAAACAACTGAACACACAAGTAAATATAGTTTCTTATATATCAATTTATTTTATATGTGACTTTTATATGAGGTTTTAAAAAATGCATAAAAACATATTTCGAATTATCACTCTTGCATTTTAACTTCAGACACAGTGTACAACAGGTATGGAATTTTCCCCTGTTGTTATAACAAATCACTGTATTCCTTTGTCATTTAGGAATTTACGTTGAGCTTTGTAGCCTTATTACACTGAATCTTTACTAAAAGCCCAGCTTTCAGGATATCTCCCCTTGATGGGTTATATATCGAGGGTTAGTCTGAGTAAAGTAGTAAAATTGCGAAGTATCAATGATGCTAGATGAATGGTTAATATAACCATTTAAAATACAGTGGTATTGATAAATTATCTGTCAATCGACAGAACATTACCTACAGATATTAGTGACTTCATATCTCGTCCATCTTGGTCACAGAAGTTGCAGAAGAGTCTTTTGGATGTAATCACCAATATTTGAGCTCTGTGAATTCTATTAACATGGTAAGTTATAAGTGCCACGCCGACCATGTGGGTGGTATCTTATTTATAGAATCTAATTACGCGATTGATATTTTGTATCTCAAAAAGTTGATTGTAACTGGCCTATATTATTCCAAACTTTACGAGATAAACTATCGATTGACATACAATTTACCCATACTACAATTGTTCATGGGTTGGTTTGTGAACTGCGTGGGCATGCCAACCATATTACAGGGCATATTGATCGAATTGGTCTCCGTTAAATGTTCATCCCAAGTTAAGTGTGTTAAATTTATCCTTTGGCTTTACTACTTAGAGCAATTTTTTTCATCATCCATAAAGTATTGTGACCTAAATCTTAAAAGTGTTAGGATACCCCAAATAATTTATTAGGGTATCCTGATTGCTGAAGTTTTTATCAGTCGACGTAAATATTTGAAAATATAAAATAACTCTTTGTGCAAGGAGTATCTGGCATTTACACTTGGTAACATGAAATGATATTATATATGGCGAAGGAAACTTTGTATATAGAAATAGTATTCTGACACCCGAAAATTTTCTTCAACATATATAACACCTTCTTTTTCAAGCGTAATGAACCATAATTCAAATAATGTACTCCAGACAATCTGCTAAGTAATGGCAACGGAGAGAAGTCGAGGAAAGAATGATTTGGCTGGCCTAAGATTAATATTAAGTTATGATTTAACAATTCTATTTATCTAAATTCTAACCTAAACTCTGGTCCTAACCCTTATCCTCACTTTAACTTTTACCCGATCCGTTTATCTAACCACAGGTAATCCTGAAAGCTTTTCAAATTCAGTCACAATAACAGGCATAGTTTAACCAGGGTTTAAAAACTATCTCCTTAACTCCTTCCTGTCCATATAGGACCTGAGTAACCTATAGAGAATTTAGTATTTAACTCTGGCTAACGCCAGATAATTTTACTTGTCAAGGGGAAAGTCCTCAGACAGGGAAGAGTTTAGAAGCAATAACAGGAAATTTTCTATTGACAAACCCAATACCAACTACCGTAAATTAAGCTTTTCATATGAAAGAGCTGTGCCCTGGAACAGTTTGCCACTTGAAATTGTCGATAAATACGATCGACTTTCTGTTTAATCTTTCAAAGCACTAATTAACAATCACTATATTTACTCCATTAAGTATGTTGGATAACATACAATTTTAGCCATCATGGTCATCGCTGTCATTGACAATAGATGACATGCTGCTTTTAATATTACAGAAACAACAATATCATGGCTTTTTACATAGGCGTAGGAAGTTCTTGAAAAGAGAAGGAGGCGAACATGGCATTGATTGTTGGTATGAAATACCATAACCCCAGGCCAAGGCAGAAAGTAAAAAATACCAACAAATAAGACGGCGTGGTAATGCTGAAAATTTGTGATTAGAATTGTTTACAGAGCCAAATAGAATTACACTTGTTTGGCTTTATCCAGGTATAAGTTATTCGGGCAGGGTGATGTACCTATGATGAAAGGTGTTGAGATCTATTCATCTGGGGACAAATTCCATGTGTTGTAATTTCAATTCCAAGTTCTACATGTAACCTCTAAATTACTTTAATGACTTTTTGCTCGGTTACACTACGTCTTGAATCAGTGGTTCTTAACCTTGTTGGACGTACCGAACCCCGCAAGTTCCATTCGTGCATTCACCGAACCCTTCCCTAATTGGAAAAATAAAATATGATTTCTTCAAGAAATAGGTATATATTTTATTAGTGCACAAAATGAACCATGCATCAGTTGCACACAAAAACAAAAACATAACTCAATGGACACACACACATTGTGTGTGTGTGTCTTGACCGAACCCTTGAGACTGACTCACCGAACCCCTGGGGTTCGATCGAACGCAGGTTAAGAACCACTGTCTTAAACAGTCTTAGGGAGACCGCTGGCCACCCAAACCAAAGATAAGAGGATATTATTTAATATTTACTAAATGGCAGATTACGTGACGTACACTCAATTCAACACAATTACCATAAACTTTGGACACACATCTTTATCTTTGCCAAAAAGTGGGGGGCAAATACGTACTTTACGCCCCACGTAACCCTACCCAGGCTGGAGAAGGCCATTACGGTCTCCCCACTCAGTTTTTTAGATATTTCTCTGTAATCAGTGAAGGTGGAAATATGAAAGTGAGTTTTCGTCAAATCTTATGGCGATTACTTTGATATGTAATCTGGTGAGATAGCTGTCAACCCGTTGCCATGGTAACCACATTTGGAGATGAACTCATAGAAATTGAATTTAAAAAGGATATTACAATATTGTTTTCCTGCAATACTTGTCAACATTTGTTGTGTAAAACAAGGATTTAGGATTCATAGAAAAGTTTATACATATATTTCACCAGTTTTGTAAAGGACAGAGGACCAGAGAAAGATACCAAAAATATGGCCAAAAAGTAAATCGAATGACGCTACTGTGACGTCATCGATGATTAACGCTTAATATAGATATTGATTTGAAACTTTTGATCCAAATATTACTAAAAAAATTTCATTTTCCTACCAAATTTCATTAGAGCTGCCAGAATAATGGAAACTTTGTAGAAGGCGTCCGGAGTAGCCCTCCCGCCATTTTAGGGGCAACAAAAAGCCCATGCAGCCTGGGTAGGGTTAAAAAAGTGTGGACGATTTGTTCCTACGCATCTGCTCTTGTACTTTGGTATACCATTTCCCGTCTAGACTTCGCGTTAAATATTTTTCGGATTTGAAGTGAATCAGGGAAGTTTGGATCTTTTATTATTTTTAAATTAAATGTTAAAAAAACATTTTACAAAATTAAAAGAAATCGCTATAAAAATTTGCCGGATTATTCTAAAATTCTTTTTCGCATAAATGTTGTTTAAGTTCATGAAGATCCAGAGGGCTTCATGGAAGAGAGAGAAAATACTCCATATGTTTTATACTTGTCGCATTTCCCCTCTACCCACTTCACGGTATACGGGGAAATGCGTTCCTCATCTTAGCCAATAGACGTTCTTAAAATTACCAAGTCACATACAATTATTCAAAGTTGTTGAATTCCAAAACAAATTAACGAAAATCAACAATAGCAGTGACAGACAGGTTGATTAGACAGGCTGTTTGTCAAGCTGTTTGTCAGGCTGTCTGTCAAGCTGATTAACTAATCTAACAAACCATCATTAGCGTCTTCAATTATAACCGGGATTTTTACCATTCGACGAGTTGTGTAAAGTAAGAATGCATTCTCTAGGCAAAGTATTCCGTTCACCCAAATACCGACCTTCGACCTTGCAATATTCTCATTGAATTTTGGCCGCCTAGGCTATTGGTCAAACCTGACAAACAAGGATACCTTTAAGGGCTTTAAAAAGTTATTTTTATGGTTTATAAAATTTTGGTAAGCCGCTTGTAATGTGGATTGTGTAAGAGTTTTCTGCTTGCTTCAACTAACGCCTTTCAGCGACTGATTACATCAATTTCTCCAGGAATTTACTACATGTTTTATTTATGTTTGCGGTTTTAGCTTTTATTATTGACAGGTTATTCTGTCAACTTTCCCTGTGGAAGGAAACTAGAGAGCCCCTGAGAAAATCATGACCTTTGGCCGAAACTGGACAAATTTGTCCCTCTGACGATTACACATTTGATTCAACGCTAGCAGGATTCCAAATCCTGACTTCAGTGGTGGGGGCCTCAAGTAACAAGGCCAGCCACCATAGCCCCCAAAATCCCACGATGAAACTTTACAAATTTTAACGTAATCGTCAAACAATATACCTTGGAAGGTGGAGGATTCCCACCAGTATTAGCCGAGGAAAAATTTTATTCACTCCTCTTTGGTATAATTTTGATTTCATTACATATACAAGGAATGATTGCTAGGGAGCTTTTATGCCCATACCATATGCATTTCCTAGTTCTTGTCCAAAACTAGATTTCTTTTGGCAACCCCCTACTCCAATATGGATTGCGCGTTTCTTTTGCTGACGGCAGCAATAGTTTATAATTTCTTTGAGTCGGATTTGATGGATTTGAATTGTAACGTAAACTCTTCCAAGGAAACAGCCTCAATAAAACTCAACTTTGATAGTTAGATCACTCACTCCTTATTATCATTTCAGTTATCTAGCACTAACTCCACTTTTGGCTTTTGACAAGCAAATCTAAAGGTTGGTATAATCGTCTCTATCCCGTTCTGAGTAAAACAAGCACAGTCATGCAAATGTCGCACGTATTAAAATTTTGAGTTTCGACATTTTACAGATATCAGGTATATATATTCAGCTAAAAATATGGATCTTGTTTATTCTTTAATAGGTGAAGATATCCAACTCAAATTCTATTTTTGGGCAAAATTTCTGCGTAAATAGGCGATCACTCAACTAAATAAAACATGTGCTGTAAAATGAACTTTGCACGGCTTGAAATATGGTATAAAGTTTACCATCAATCATGCATTCAAATAGAACAATAATGAAGACAGAAAGATAACTTAGTCCCGGTACATTATCAGCCTCAGAAAATTAATCATATTTAATTTTGACAGGGTAAAAAATAACTCCCTTACACGTTCTGGATCTTCTGCAATATTCAATGAATTAATCATTTTATTAATTAGAATCAGGACACTTCAAAAGCTATGCAGGCTTATTGAAAGATTAAATATCTTACCTTGGTTATAATGAACGATCAGGGCAAGATGACTACTTGACAAGTTGCAGAAAATGTACAAAGTAGATGAGTGATCGAAAGCGTGTAGCCAGAGAAGTTAGCTCGATTAGGTTTATCAGTGTGAGACTACTGACCTTACTACCTACTTCCTCGTCTCGAAGTGCAATCGAATTTATACCAATGATACACCTGGTCATTTTAACGTATAATTACGTCACTCTATCGTCGCTGGACCGTAATAATATTTCACAATTATACCACTTGTTGACATACAAGATAAAAAACTTTAGGACAAAAATGAACTAAAGAGCAATTATGAACCAAAAAGCTTGGTGTCGTTTGAAGGGAAAATTATTGAGTGTTATGACAGGTTGGGAGCTGACAAGCCGGAAATAATTTTATGTTGAGGGCCTAAACTAGACCTAAAACCATTTGTCAAAAAATTCTCTTTCTCTTCTTTCTTTAATTGCGCATCGTAACCCATTTCATGATAGGATTACAGAATATCGGGAAGACTCTTTGTCGCAATATACAAAGAAACATAAGACAATGACTTCAATTCGTAAATGCTGGTGATCTGATAATGCTCTGATGATGATATCTGATATATATATATATATATATGTATATATGCATATTATTCATTGTAAAATAATGTTCGATGATTTATTTTGGTGAATTGGTAGGCGTAGTCAAAAAACTGGCCCTTTCTTAACCTTAGCCCTTCTCAGAAACTATTGATATCTTACTCTATAAAAACTTAAGTTATCTTTCATATTTTCACAATATAAAAAACAACCTGAAAGGCCTGCAAGTCGACCATAAAACAATTAGAGTGACGAAAATACCCAAACGACTTTACAATAATGTGAATAATCACCTTCATTTTCAAATATAGCTTTATACAGTAATTTTTAATTGTTCATACCATAATTAGGGTTGCTCCAAACGAAGTTTGATAATAAGAATATAGTTACAGCTTCTGTAGGCCAGAACCCGATTGTTCAAGAGGCGAATTAGGTAAATTCTGGATTAATGAAAGTTTTTCGAACAAATTCTGAGGGTATTGCTAATAGAAGTTGAAATTTTCTGTCACAGACTTCGACAAAAGTTAAAAAGGTTTAATTCGGGTGAATTTTTAACTAGACTGCTCAATGAAAATACACGGAACTAAACAACTCCGGGTAACCCAGCATTAGTACTAATCGTCATTTGAAAAACCAGCTTCTGGAGATATGTACGCATGCAACTACCATACAGCCATCCGCGAGAAAAGAAGTAACAGGCAACATTGGGATTAATGTTAAGAAAGGCATTAAAGAAAAGTCTAGTCAAGATACCTTTTGGATTAGGCTTACACTAACCTATACCTTCTCCATAGGTTTATAATGAATTTAAGCTATTTATCTTGAAACATTCTTCTGAATTATATCATCCAGAATTTCACGTCATATCGCATGTGATGTTGCACCTCGTGCCTGCTGCTTAAATCTTTTTAATCTTCTAAAACTAAAATCCATTAACAACTGATAATTTGCAGAAATAATATAGTAAACAAACTCCGAAGATCAGCATCTTCGAAAATCAAGATTTAAACTACAAAATCTCGAGTTTACTAAATGATGGTCATTAGAGTTTTTTCCATCCATTACTTCCAAATCCGTAAACCATTCTGCACATTTACATGTAATGCTGCGTAACGTTGATATGAACATCCCAAAAGTTTTTTCCAAAGGCTTATTATGAACTAAGGTAATCTCTTACAACCGCGCACTAACTCGCACAGGCATGGATATACAAACCGGTTTTTGGCTATTACTGGTGTTCTAAACGAATATAGTGGAAATTGCTCGTCGCATTGTCGCAGGAAACATTTCACAATAAGATTATTCGCTAGCCATCCCAACCAAAATCATCTAATAGCTACAGAGTAATATTTATTTTCTTGGACACCCCTTCATGGTCCTTAGTTCATCCGAAATTTTACCAAAGCATTAGCGTTGTTTTTAAGCTCCATTGTCAACGTGCAACTCGCGAGAATAGTGCGAGAAACCGTAGTCCCTACCTATCGATTGTTCGATAACAAGTAGCCCAGTAAATTAGACTGCTTGTAGCTTTCAATTTACTATACTATTAGATGCAATCGGATTAGGCATAAGTAAAGCTGCTGGAACTTAGTGATTGCCACATTTAACGCCAAGCTGAGATTCAACATATTTCAAGTTAAATTCGTTTTGTCATTAGTCACGTGACAATGATTGACTCAAAATGGTCCTTAACAGAAACAATTGTGAGTGGTTAGCATGGGCAGATCTTTCATATTTTTTATGAACTACATTACGATAATTTTACGGGTTCTAGACAATTTTATGAAAATTTGATAAATGTGGACTGCTTAATGAAGATTTAGGCAGGACAAATATAAAATATTAGAATACTATTGATTAAATTAAATTTCTTTAGTGACTTGTGATTTCTGGAAGGTTTATTGCAGGGTAAATTCGAGCATATCGTCCAGTTTTAGGGTTTTTTGTTTACTGTTTAATACTTTAGAGCCTGATAATTTTTAAAATATGCATGATATGATAGCCGAGTGTTTTAGTCACGTTCGGCGAGGTTTTTAATAGACACCGAAAACAATTTTCTTTATACGCTATTGGATGGAAAAAAGTTTGGAAAAAAATAATGTTTCCAAAGCTGTAAAAATTTGACGAGAAAATTGAGTGGAAATGGGCACTGTTGCCATTTGGCAGCATATTAACTTTACGCACAAAAACGTCAGGGCTCGGTTGTTGAAAGCACGAACACCCTATCTGGTGGATAAATCTTAATAAGTGAGCAGTGCTACTGAAGCATTAACATCTGAAATTAAATTCTACTCACTGAAAAGTGACAGATCCAATGAATAGATCTATTCGGCAGAAAAAATTTAACTTTGATTGTTTAAAGAAAGAATAATTATGTTCACTCGTCAGGACTTATCCACTGGATAATTAAGGTATCAGTGTTTTGATACAACCAACAACAAGCTGCTGATTTTATTGTCAAGAAGATAACTTCTTGAAACCTGTCTTGAAAAGAGTTAAACCATGTGATAAAGACCATAGCTCAAAACGTTAGAATTCTTTATCATAAATTCGTCAGTCTACCCAACTTTTAACTATTTGTGATCTTATATACTGCCTACGCAGCATCCTATTTTTATATCATTGGCTTAAAGTGAGGTAGTTGCCAACTATTACGAACAAATAAGGAAAAAGGCCTTTTAAATGTTGTCTTTCAGCCTTCTAAATATAGTCAAAAGTGCGCTCAAAACGGAAAAAATGCCATTTAAAGCCTTATTTCTACTAGCGGAATTTTCCGCGAGCATTACTTTTTTCTTGTTTCCCACTGGCTCTGCGGAGCTCAATGGATCCTGAGAGCCAATGAGAAACAAGAAAATGTCAGCGCGCGCGGAAAATTCCGCTAATAGAAATCAGGTTTAAGAGACCTTCAAATTCAAAGTTTCCTGGGGGGACATGCCACGGACCCCCTGAAAACTAGTTTGTCGTTTAGTGCCTCCTTGTCAACTTTCTGAATCGCCCCTGGTATATATAAAAGGTATTTTTCGAAATCCGTTCTCAGTTACATGTTAAGAGTAGACAAAATTTTATCCTACTTCAGATCGCTAACGCGCAAAACTCAGAAATGCTGTATTGTTATGAAAAGATAAAACATTCCTCCTCAGGTAATACTTAATAATTCTTCAGATAAGCATTTGCCAAAAAACCTTAGCCCTCCAGTATTTCTCCAAAATTATGTATGTACCAAGAAAAATCTATATGAGTAAGTAAAAACTACTAACTAAATCAGATACCTCAAATGACAACCGTTAGCCAGATTCACACTCAGGGCCTACGGCATTAAGGGATAGCTCTATCTGGCTACGAACCTCCGTTCCCGGTGTCTAACTCTAGCTTACTATTACATGTGCAACGCCTAACGATAGTTCCGCTGTTGCTTAGCGTCTTGAATGTGGAACAATTTTTGTTGACTTTGAACAGACATGCGCCAACAATGTTTAAGAGTACTCGAACCAATGCATTTACACTGGTCGGCATCCAGAATGCTGAGTACTCAGAATTTAATTAGCAGGAAGAGTAGGAGGAGCAAAGAAATGTATATGTGTGACACAAGTTGAGTTTGGTTCTGGCAACTACTTAAGGAGGCTTTGGATTGTTTCGCTAAGTCGGAAATACTGCTGAAACAAATGCTGCATCAGGGAGCATCGAGTCCAATAAGAAAATGTTTATAACTTAATAATTATCTTCAAATATTTATAATCAGCCTTTCAAGTCTACTTATGATACCATGGCAACGTTATGGCAACTTCCAGTATGAGCATAATAGTTCCTGTTACTCGTAATTCAAACCGGTGACCAAACTTTTTCATTTCATATATCGATTCAATAGGATAATCTGCAACAGTTATAAGAGTTAAAAGGATTAATAAAAATATATTGAGTAAATTTTCCTTTGAAGTCCAAAATTTTGCGCAAAGATTTCCATACTATAGAGACTGTTTGAAATTGAAAATTACAAAGACTTTCATGATTGATTAAAACATAAAATGAAAATTTGAGAATAGGTTATTGGACAAAAGTTTGCAAAAACCCAGTGAAAAAATGATCCAGATCCATATCTATGCCTATATATCTACATCTACATCTATATCATTATCTATATCTATATCTGTATCTAAATCTATATTTATATCTATGTCTATATCTGTCTATGCCTATATCTATATACATCTACATCTATGCATCTACATCTACACCCACATCTACATCTACATCTACATCTACATCTACATCTACATCTACTTCTACATCTATATCTGACACAGCTCCGAATGA
>JBAHVQ010000407.1:89416-111857 GCA_036872915.1 Nanipora kamurai | reverse complement strand
TTATGTGTCAATCAAATCCCGTCATTAATCATGCATAATAAATGAATTATAAGTTATTTATCTATAATATTAAGTTCCGTCAGCGACACAGAGACGTCAAGTCGATCAATAATATATTCACTATACTGAATGCTTTGACGCCACAAAGGCATAAAGAATATCGACTGAACTAGTCTTGATTATGCAAAGGAAAACTACGGATTCGAAAGTAAGTTCAGGGATTTCTACTTATTGCGATGTTTAATATAGCGAAGGACGTTGCCCACTTTATTTGGTAATGACAAGCATTTGCTTTTGCAGATATTTTTAGAACCAAAATTTCATACTCGACACTGATAAGTCTAGTGACCGCAACTATATTAAAATGGCATTAATGGATTTATAAGGGACGAAGCATTAGAAAAGTGAGGAGGGTGGAACTTTTTTGTGATGCCCGTAATTTATATCGGGATATGGTCAGTTGTGCAGGATTTTTTCCCTAGATATGATACTTTGTAGGATTTTTTGCAAGTTAATTAACTAATTGCTCTTGGGGTTCTTGCTGTGTATGCAGCTTTTTTGTAACGTTCTTGTTGAATGTATTTTTTTCATTTTATACCTTACATGCGTTTTTTTCTGTTTCCCCGCCCCACATCACTTTGCTAATGGTCCATCCCTAAGTTGCTATAACGTATACAGGGTAATGCGGCAAGTTAAGTACACGAACTTTAGTTTTCAAAGCTTGCATTAGCTGAAATGAACTATATTGCAGTTGGCCACATGACTGGAATGAGTAGTTTTATTTATAACAAAAAATTGTCCTTTTGATGCATTGGATACAAAACACATAAAAATTAAAATAGTCAGAATAAAAAATGAAACATTTTTAAGCCAAATTAGTTTTTGTTTAAGTAAAAATATATTTTCATTTTGGCCACAATATTAGAGGAAATAAGTTGTTATACCAAAGAAATCTTCAAAAAAGGGCAGCTAAAGATGCACACTTTCTATACAACCGATAAGATGGAAATTCGTATTTGCAAATGTACAAAAGATTTGGTACTCCTAACAAAAGGATAGTCTTTAGTTTCGATACGTACATGCCGTTTATCATTACACTATCTTAACTAAAAGAATGTCATAAATTATTTCCTAGAAACGTGAAAAAGAATAAATAGACATCCAGTTTTAATACATTATGATCACGATTTAAATCTTAACAGAAATAGAGCAAATATCACCTCACCAAAGAGGTTAAAAGAAAAAACAGCTAGCTATCCAATTATAGGAATGCGTTTTTCGAATCACCTCTATTAACGACCTTGGTAATTTAAAAAAAAAAAAATTGGGGGCAATTCGGGCCGTGATGCATAATAATGTTAATGTACTAAATAATTGATAACGAATCAATCGAGAGCCAGATGCAGCAGCTGCCTACGCAGGAGAATAGTGATAATACCGTCTGTCCAACGGCGTAACCTGAGGGACGACAGGGGCCTCCATATTCGCCCTCCAATGTGGGCTGGTGGAAAATATTATTATGTTTAGTATACACGTACCGCGAATCTCGCAAAAAGCAAGATTTTACTGCGCCTTCCTGTGCGAGTGCGGGTGGTTCTCGCGGGATTTTTGATAGGAGTATCATTAAAGTCTTAGGAAATTTTTGCTGATCAAACTGTGTAACGCCATGGACTCAGAAAAACTCTGAGTTCCAGACGGGATTCGAACTCCCAAACTTCTGAGTCTGTCGGCAATGACTTGCTGGACTGCAAGCCGTTAGATGTCGGCAAATCTTCAGGTAGATGTTAATTTTGAATTTTGAGTTGCAGTTTGATACGATTAAAGTCCTCGGAAATTTTTGCTGATCAAACTGTGGAACACCATGGACTCAGAAAAACTCTGAGTTCCAGACGTTCAAACGATTTCTTTAACAGCTCAGCGGCTGACTCTGACTCTTTCTTTATCAGCTCAGCTGTTAAAGATTTGTTTTTTGCTCAGAGTTCCAACTTAAAAATTAACATCTACCTGAAGATTTGCCGACATCTAACGGCTTGCAGTCCAGCAAAGCATTGCCGACTGGCTCGACCCAGGTTTAAATACCGAAAGTAACCTTGCTCTGCCATCTGAGTTCTGGTGGCTCAATGGTTAGAGCGTCTGGCTAGCATTCCGAAGGTTGCGGGTTCGAATCCCGTCTGAAACTCAGAGTTTTTCTGAGTCCATGGCGTTCCACAGTTTGATCAGCAAAAATTTCCTAAGACTTTAATAGTATCAAACTGCAACTCAAAATTCAAAGGAGTATTATTGTTATCAAAAATGCCGCAAGAACCACGCGCATTCGCGCAGGAAGGTGCAGTAAAATCTTGCGTTTTGCGGGATTCGCGATGCGTGTATTGACGATTATATCCTGCAAGTTGAATCTTTTTTCTAGTAACGTAAGAATTACACTTAAGTTTGTATTCATGCATTCATGCACCCGCATGGTTGGGCTTGTTGCTTGTGGTTCTTACCCCCTCCAGAAGAAACATAAAGCGACTTATATTACTGCATCTCTCTACTAAATAAGCTGAATTTAATTGGCAAAATAGTTCGATCGATCTGACTTTATAATCGACGATCTGATCTTGTAATATAAGCGTTTCATGGGATTCAAATGTAGAATTACTAGGCACAGAATTAGTGCTTGGTCACATGAGAGGGAGCAAAGTGAACAAGTTTTTTGCCCTTACAACTCCGCCTTATTAGATTATTCAAACGTGGTTGGAAAATTAGACTTAGCTGTTAATTTGTTTCATTGTGAGATGCCAGGACTATCATGATCGCGTTCAGATCTATCAATCTAGTTTCTTCAACACGTTTAAATATCAACTAAAAAAGACTGAGAAACCATCGGCAATGCCTGAGAAAACCATTCCGTAATTATTTGACTTCAATGTAGAGCCTCCAAACTCATCATCCTCTGGATGATCGAACTAAGTCAGCCTTTTGCGTTGGTTAAGTAGTCCTGAAATTCAAACTGCCTCGTGTGAACGAAACAGCTCTGCTGTTGTGTGAATGTAGTCTTAGGAAGACGTTTTCCTTAAAAAGTCTGAAAACTTTTATAAAATGAGTTCGTCGTCAGGTCACGTGCTCTAGGAAACGTTTTGAAGAGGTGGCATGAGATTAAAACCTATAAAATGTATACAAATGTTATGAAGTGAACTATAGGTCAACGAATCTCGCACTACTGGCGCAGAAAGATGGGTAATATTGTTGAGGATATATATATTTCTGTGTTTGCAGAGGAAGTAATACTCGTACGGCTTTGTTTAACTACAAGTTTATTATAGATTACAAACAGCAAAAGTACACAGGAATAGGAATCGAAGAAGTAAAAAAGGTGTGACAGTTCTAAACCCGTCAACGTCATGATGACGTAATCAAGTTCTTATTTTTTGTCATGCATTAGTTAACATTAACACTCCCTCTCAAAAAATAAATATAATTAAAAAAATAAATATAAATTACATATTACACATTCAGAAACTTAAGAGTTCAACATGTAATTTATTCAGATTGCGTTTCCAATGCCCATAAATTCTCTAAAACGTTGGAACAAAGTCTTTCCTAATGGCTTGGTTAGTAAGTCTGCTGGCATATGTTATGTAGGACAATATTCCAAGGTGACTTCCAATTTCGCCACCTTTTCTCGAATGAAGTGATGCCTGATGTCAATGTGCTTCGTTCTGGGATGACACTTAGGATTTCCCGATAAGGCAATCGTCCCTCGATTGTCTTCCTTGATGACTGTTGGCTCTTCTTGGACAAAATTGAGGTCATAGAGTAACGCACATAACCACACTGCTTCTTGACATGCAAGACATGCTGCTACATATTCAGCTTCTGTGGAGGAAAGTGCTATGACGCTTTGTCGTTAAATTAAAACCTAAACCAGGCAATAAAATAATTGAACAGTCAATTTTAGGAACAACGGCAAAGAAGGAGCACAAATTCGAAATTAATTGACAAAGACTAGCTGCAAGTAATCAAGAACTGCGATTAGTATTTCACGCATACCCAGCCAGACGGCACTGCGCAAGGATAAATTGTAACCAGTAGTATTTCATAGTTTACTTTTGAACTACCATGAAGATTACCATTAGGATTAGGCAGTGGCGTAGCCATGAGATTTTAGCGGGGACAGCATTCTAAAATTCCGACAAGTGAATGTGACTTTTGGGCGTGGTCAAGAACTTATATGATTATTTATTACATCAAGAATTTATGTGATTATTTATTATATCAAGAACTTATGTGATTATTTATAAATATCATGCATAAGTTGTTGATTGAGTGTGTGCGCCACAACTAAATGGATATAGCAGAGGAATGACGTGCGATGTATAATAATTTCGTTGATTTGCTTAGCTTTTGTCTAGCTACGTATATCTCAATCACAATTTAGATAAAATTTATTATTTGTCAAGAACAAATGAGCCTCATGTTCTTCTCAAAAAGCAAAGAAAAGTGTTATTTGTAAACTGCCATTTATTTTCAGTTAACAGTCGTTTTATTGTCGCTCTGTGACTTAATATTTCGACCCTTTCGCAGATCAGAATTTTCCGTTGGGATCCAGAATTTTCCGACTATCGACCCAAGAGAGGTCCCCTGGGGGCGGTGGTCCCATTGACTCCCCTCGAGCTGTGGCAATGGGATTAGGGTTAGGATTAGGATTAGCGTTAAGAATTAGGACAAGCCGAACGCTCGGTATGATTTAAGTAAATATTGTGTTGTTTCTACAAACCTATATTCACCTTACTCCAACATTGGTATGTCAAATCTCTTCCTGTGTCAAAGTGAGAGTTATTTACTTTTGAATCTCGTAACAATTGATTTAACCCATTAATTAACGGTCAAAACCAACAGAAAAATGGCCTTTTGTTTGTCCAAAATTTCCTGTACTTTTCAAAAATGTTTATTTCAAGTCGAAAATGGAACGGGAAGTGGGTGAAAGTTGTAAAATATTGGAGAAGGGATCTGTTGCCCTGTATACGAGACATTAGTTTCATAGGATCAACACAATGATTTCAGTATAACTGTATTGCGCCTCCTCTATGGCCAGCAGTCGAAATTTATAATTACACGGCCGACGTGTTACTACTCCAACTCCAGTGCTCTTTGCGACATGAAGACTTGTGCCCAATTTCATATCTAATACAAAAAACTTAACAAATAACGACGTCGTTCAGCCAAATTTAGCCTGGTTGGATGACATGCAAATCACAAGAACTTCCCAGGGGAGTTTGAAATGCTGAAAATTAACGACTGATGCTAATTAACAGCCAATGAACAGAAGGCAAAAGCAAGGCGAACTACTTTCCACAGTGTTAAAGAACACATTTCACTGAGATATAATAATATACATTCATATTTACCTATTCGGTTTTTACCTATTCAGCTAAATAATAGCTGTTATCAATGAAGGGCCTGATTCGCACTTATGAAAGTAAATGTCAAAAAATAAGACAGTAATTACAATCACAGAATTCTAAGATTTGTACTTTATGATATGCTCTATGTTTAGCCTAAGTATTGTTAAGAACCACAATTTATTTTTAAAGTATAAAAACAGATTTATACAAATTTTTTTTGACTGATTTCACAGGTCGTTTACGATTTTATGTTTAGCTAATTTCTCAATAGCAGCATCGTAAATAAACAACTTAAATATACCCACTTTTCGCTGGCCGTCTCAGTGCAGTGCTATTTCGCTACTATGTAGTACCAGGTCTTGACTTTTGCTACATCATCATTTCATAAAAAATTCTTTTCCTGTTTCCCTGGACCATGGAATTTGCCAAAAACACTTTTTGTCAAAAAATACTTATCTCTTACCAATTTATTTTTTTAACATTTTTTTATATAAAATTCTTTTTTATTCTTTTCATTTGGAAAAAAATATTTTCTTTCAGATTGATGCACCATTTTTTTCCTGCCATTTATTTTTTTATTTCATACAGCAGCATTTTTCCTGTGGAGTGTTATGGCAAACAGCCAAATGGGTGAAAACAAATTGTAGTGTATATTGGTTTTTCATTTAAATGAACAAACTTTTTTATTTTTATTTGGGGGGGTTTAAATGAATGAAAGAATATTATTTCAAAGCATTTTGTGCATAATTGGTAAAAATTAAGTATTTTTACAATTTTTTTGGGTGGGGTATATAATTTGTAATGGGTAACGGGGAAGGGAGGGTAAGACTTTACTTCCCAAGCCCCATGAAAACGCTCAATACTGTATATTTTCCATAACAGACAAAATGGCAGGCGTTATCGAAAACGAAGTGGAAGGCCGCCGAGTGATTTGTGATGGACATTATGGGACGGTGAAATTCTTTGGAGAAGTCCCACCAGCTTCTGGTCTATGGTATGGTATTGAATGGGATGAAGATGGTAGAGGAAAACACAGTGGAGAACATGACGGCGTAAAATATTTTAAGTGTTCGCGCCCTGGTAGTGGCTCTTTCGTTCGTACAAAGAAAGTCGACTTTGGTGTCAGCGATGGAGAAGCCTTGATGAGGAAGTTTGACGATCTACATAACGAAGAAGAGGGAAAAGACCAGCAGTTTTTTTATCGCGTCGGCAGAGATGGAGAACATGGTACAAGTGTTGAAGAAAAACTAACGATACTCAAGTACGTCAATCTACGATGGTCAAATGTTTCCAGAGCTGGTAATGAGAAATCCCTTGGTAGTATCGCACCAAATATTGTCGAACTTGACCTTTCGAAAACACTACTAAGTGACTGGCAAGAAGTATTAAAGATCATAAAAGACTTGCCTAGACTGATTAAGCTAGACGTAAGTGAGAACAGACTTAGTCTTGGACTTCTTGGGAGGAACGTGAATGTCACGAAGCAGTTACCTACCTTGCAAACTCTCATAGCAAACAAGATGAACCTAGACTGGCAACAAGTTGTCACCTTGTCAGCAACATTTGGTGACTTGGAGGAGTTGCATGCTAGTTTTAACAAGATACAGAGTCTTGAAGGAGGAGACTTATGCAGCATGAAGAAGCTGAAGAAGCTTAATTTAGAGGGAAACTACCTATCAGATTGGAGTGAGGTTCTGTTACTTCATGTGTTACCAGTTTTGGAAATACTTATTTTAAGTGATAATAAACTAGACATTGTTTCATTTCCAGGAGCCATCAATGAAGCATCTCAAGTTTTTTTGAATCTAAAATGTTTGTCATTATCTAAAACCATGATATCTAGCTGGTCATGTATCAATCAGCTGAACAGACTTCAAGCTTTAGAGAAGTTAACATTCAAAGAATGTCCATTGGTCAAATGTATCAGTGAATACGAAGCAAGGGTAGAGCTGATTGCAAGAATTGCAAAATGTTCCAAGTTGAATCAAACTGAAGTCACAGTTAAAGAAAGACAAGCAGCAGAGAGAGCTTACCTTAAAAGGTATGGAAAGGATTGGCTTGCTTGTGGTGGACATCCAGATAACTTACAGGGCAATGTTGGCTCAGATTTTATGATGAAACACCCCAGATATTTGTTACTGCTCCAAAGCCATGGTGTTCCAGATGGCTTAGAAATGTTACCAAGGACTGGAATGGCACTCAAAGATAACCTGGTGGTTGTCACCATTAGGTGTCTAAATGATATGGAAAAACAATCTGTTTCAAAAAAACTTCCATGCACCATGACCATTTCCAAACTGAAGGGACTGTTGCAACGCTTGTTTAAAATTCCACCAGTAAAACAGAGTTTGTCTTATATAGATCAAACAGGTCATGAGGTAGAGATGGATGATGACTTGCGACAGCTATCATTTTACTCAGTCAAGTCTGGTGACACAATAAATCTCAAGTGGTGAGAAATTCGACTTAATTTTTACTTTAAGTGCTTAACCTTCTACGGGGATATTTAAAAGAATTGGCTAATAAACATTGAATTTTGTGCACACAATGTGCTCCTTTTGTAAATTTTATTCCATGCAACAAGCAAATAAAAGTGTAATATTACTGTAGTTTCTAACAGTTTCTTAACATTGTCCCAATGCAAATTGTATTAGGAAGTTTAGTGACTGATTTAAATACCTTGTTTCTTTCCTGTCATCCAGAATAGGTAATGTAAACAAATTCCCAATGCAGTCAGGTGAATAATCAGACATGGTTTTATGCAACTCTGGTTTCGAACATATCTTGCAAAACTACTACCGTTCATGACCCAATGTTTTGACACTCTTGTCTCGTGTCTTCATCAGGGGTGATTGATTTGAACATGAGGTCCCTATTAATATCCTTAGAGAACCATTGATGACGTTATCTATTAACGAGATGCAAATATGCATCTGGTAATAAACTACAATCCAATTGAAAATTCCAAAATTATTACCACCAATCCACATTACCATCAAAGGTGTCTGGAGGCATGGCATATCAATTGCACCATGTTCCATTGAATCACAACGACAGTGGTTTATTACCAGATGCCTAGATAACATCAATGGTTCTCTAATGATATAAGTAGGGACCTTGTGTTCAGATCAATTACCCCCGATGAAGACACTAGACAGGAGTGTTGAAACATTGGGTCATGAATGGTAGTTTTGTAAGCTATATTCAGAACTTTTTAAGCCAGAGTAGCATAAAACCATGTCAGAATTGGTAATATTTGAATGTTTGTAGGTTCCTGTCCCCCAAAAAAACAGACCTAAGGTGTTCAGCTCAACATGCCTGTGTCGTACTACCCAGTACTGGAGTACTGAGGATACTGTTGCATTAATCCAAAAACCTTGGGTAGTATTTCCATTTTGACCTGCCAAGGTATTTTAGAAATTTTCATCAGAAAAATAGCTGTATTAAAATTTACGAACGCCTTGCATGCGGCTGCTATTTTGTGTCCTACGAAGACGAAACCAGAGGCAAACCCAAAGTTGTTGTGGGTACAGGTGCCCAGCGACTAATTACGTATAGTTGTTGGTTCTTTCTAAAAAACATTTTTCTATCAGAAAACATTCTCCCGCAAGCAAAGCAATGATCCATCTTGTTATTTACTGTACTGCAAATTTAGAGGCTTCGTGAAAATTATAAACTGTGGGACTTGGATTGTCTCCTAACTGTTCTGTGACAAAAGTATTGACAAGATCTGCTACATTGAATGCTTCAGATGCTCATGCTTTTAGGAATGGTCAGTCTTTTTACTGTTACAGAACTACTTCAAAGTAATGTATCAATGTATGTATTTTTCAACAGCGAAATCTAGTTGTTTTCCATGTAAACTGAAACTAGACCATCATTGAAACCCCAATATGGACTTAGGAAACTTGCTGGTTCTCGAATGATACGAAATGTGTCTTTTATTCTCAAGGTTGGAAATTTAGATGTGAAGAATCTTATAAATTATTCTTTTCGTTTCAAACTGCACTGTCTTTAAAAATTCTCTCCAGCTCGTAACTGGAGAGAGCTCCGTCCGTTCCGTTCTTCGATGACATGCAAACGTTTGACGTCACTAAACTTTCTTCCCATCACATACTGTAAAAATACCCCGACTTGATCAGTCAAGCTATCAACGGTCTGGTAAATATCAGTGCTGCAGTCGTATCTTCACCATACATACCGAAAAAAACAGCCATAAACAGTCACACCCCTGATCTCCTGCCATTCCTTCCGAGAAAATGCAAAACATTAACTTTTTAGAGATCGTTCTTCGTCAGAATGTGTAAGACATGAAATGCCTCACCAAACGAGGTACTATTAAAGGAAATTACATTCTACCAATTTAAAACCTGCCTTTATCGTTATTACTACACTGCATCAGACCTAGTATACAGGGTGTACGACCCAGATGATCCTCAGTTTTGAAAAACGGTCCACGTTAAATGTTAAATAGGCACGGAGTTTAACTTCAACTGTTGTTTGCTGCATATAATATCTCTCGAACAAAAGCATGGATGTTTTTATCAAATTTTAAATGTTTGTTCTTATATCTTTAATTTTTACAGTTTTTATGTTTTATCCCTTATCGATTGCGACCCGCAGTAATTAGCTCATGCTGTTGAGGCCACCCTGTTACTGTCATTAAAACTTATTTCTTCCAACCCCAGAGTATATGTACATATATACTGTACGTATGTGTTTAGATATAGGCGCATACTCCTCACCAATTGCGAAGCCTAATGAATTCATAAATGAGCAATAAATAAATAAATAAATAAATAAATAAATAAATAAATAAATAAATAAATAAATAAATAAAAATAAATAAAATAAATAAAATAAATAAAATAAATAAAATAAATAAAATAAATAAAATAAATAAAATAAATAAAATAAATAAATATATAACTGCGCCTCAATATTTTACTTTGCCTGATGCCAAACGATTTTACTTGTCAATGTGAGACTTACCATCTTATTTCTTTGACAGAGGAAATTCTATAGTAATCTTTTTAAAATTATGAGACACTGAGCGGAATACTGAAATAATAACGGATGTACACGCAGCCAGAGGAATAAATTCCGCAGTTTTTAGCTCGCGGAGCTCTATTATGGGAAGTGTAAAATCGAGTGACTTTGGCCAGAATAAATAATGAAAGTGTCTTCGTAGTCAAGGGGTGAAGTTTTTCCAACAGTGGCGGCGACCCCTTGCTATTTTACACTTGCTTAACCAGACGATTATCGACAATGGGGGACCTATTTTCCGACTATTTTATTCAGCTTCAGGGGACGTGTTTTGCTGCGGCTGTCGAGGAAAACCTGGCAATGAATCATACGATACGTTTGTATATATAAATTATCTGTGTATTTGCCGACGGAATGCGAATTTAAAGTTCTTTCGAGTTGTACTTCGTGTCACTGATGATACTGGGTCAGATAAATCTGTTTTCAGTTAGGCTGTAGAAGCATTGACGTGCGATGGGAAGAAAAGAGGGAGCCAGGTGTGTTGTTGTTTCCCCAATCATCTTCGAAATTTTTTTTTGGAAATCCATTGAGACAATGTTGAGGGTATTTATTTAAGGTTCTGTTGCTCAAAAAGTGCCAGTAAAATTGCATTCTAGAAGGTCTTGACATCAAAAATTTTTGTGCGAAAACCGTTCCTGTGGAACCATAGCTGTCTTCTAATTTGTTCAAATCAGACAAGAAGCAGTTTTAGTCCGTGAGCCTAGACCCCAAAATTCGAAGTATACTACTAGTCAAGCGGCAAAAGTTGTCATATTTCATAACCATAGCTTAATTTGTCTACTTTAGGTTTATAAATGATAACAATGCCAACTTGCTAGCTTTCGACATTTATAAACTTTTACATGTAGACCAGGTGGGCTTTATCTTTTAATCCCTAGCCATCTTTTCTTGCAGGTATTGAAACAGGCTAGGTCACGAGAGAAGTCCTAAAACATGTGACCTAACAGGTTGAAATTTCTGAAAGATAAATGATTTTGACAAAGTGGTATAATTCTAAAATCTTGTGATTTTCTCTTCACATGTAATCGGGAGCTCTTCTTTCCAGAGCATTCCTTAGTTACTATACCAGCTGCCGGATTTGGTACCGGAAATGTGGCTTGGCTCGTGGACTATTTGTAGAGAAAGAGAATGTCTCATTGGACTATGTCATAGCGTCGTACAAGCAATCTCACCCTTCAATCAAAATTTTGTCACTGAGACTGAAATAATCAAGGAATATAAGGGCAGCTGTGCGCACTGGGATGCGTCCTCCCTTAACATTACATAATAAGGAGGATGTCGATTAGAAGGCCTGCGTACGAGGTTGCTGATGTGGTTAAAACTTTTGTCACCGGGATACCACAAAGACAAAATCTACTTAGAAACTACACTCTGATACACCTACTATCATTATGCTCCGAATGTGATCTACTGACCCGAGCTGGTAGGGGAGACAAGTGGTTCGAACAAACCCTCTGAAATTGAGTTACATCAAAGTCTGTCTTTTTCTAAACTTTCTTTAGTATTAAGTTAGAACAACACTTTACGATCTAACCAGCGAACATGAAAACTATAAAATAGTTCCTTCAATAGTCAGATTTTCTAAATTTTAAATAGCCAAAAAAGGCTCCTAAATTCTGCTTGCTACAGCAGGGGTGGCGGAAGCCAATTTTTTTGGGGGGGGGCGCGAGGAAACAAATCACAAATCGGGATAAAGATAAGAGCAAGTCCGTTTGGCAGTTTGAATACACCATCCTCTGTTGTTTGCGCACACCCATTCGAAATTTCGCAGCGAAAGATAAGTAAACTCAAAAACATTCTACTACATTCCTATTTCAGGAAGAGGCTAAAGAGCAACCAAAAATTGTATTATTCCTTTATGAAATAAAGTAGTAAAGTCTCATAAGGCATAAAATTATTGGGGAGGCCAGGCCCCCCTTACTGATTTTTGAGAGGGCCTGTGCCCCCGCGGCCCCCGTGGTTCCGCCTCCCTGTACATGCTTTGATGAGGCTAGATCAATGTATAACGATTGCAAGACTTCTTCAACGAATTGAGGATCGCTAGTTCTGTAAGTGTTCATCTGTTGACGAACCGTGCCATTTAACAGGAAAGGGCTGCTATTTACTCCGAAGACAACTCTGGTAAATCGTCGAATACCCGTTTGGGGGTTATCACTGTGAATATCATCAATCCAACGAAAACGCAAGTAGTTGCGACGTTCCAAGGCGATGGCGACATTGAGGATGCCTTCTCAATGTCGGCTGTGATTCCCACCTTATGCGCACGGAATCTGGACAATATGTCAAAGATGAGAGGAGTGAGTGGCGGTCCGGAGTAAGGGCAACCATTAAGACACCGTCCGTTTCTTTTAGCCGATGCATCATGTACCACACACATTTGGTACGTTCTTATCAAGCCTGATAACTTCGTGGTGTGGTAGATAGTGCACCGTCCCAACTTATGGCTCGTCGTGAACGTTGATAGGTTCGATGATCTTCTTGCCTAGTTGATCTCGTATCACTTCGTTGTAGTGTTTCAAAATATCAGGTTTGGATTTGAGTCGTTGTAAAAAGGAGGTCAGCCTTGATTTACTCAGGAGATAGTTGTCGAGAGGAAGAGGTTAATTTTCCTTGAAAGTTAACTTCACCTCGTATCTGTTGGCATCATATTTGATATCTTAATGCTGAACACAAATTTGGTTCATGTGCAAGCTTCGTAAATATCACCGGTCATCAAAAGGTTGCGGGTTCGATTCCCGTCTGGGGCTCAGAAGTCGTTTTTCTGAGATAACGAGCTTGACCAACGTTCACTAGTCGTCTGATGATATCCTCGAGGAATTTCTCGTAGACTGTGGGTTCATTGGGCTTGATCCCCAAGGATTCCAAATCCCCTGGCTGCCTGATTTCTCGTTGGAGTGAACTTCTCTTCTCAACTAATGAACCAATGAAGTGCAAATCGTGAGCACATGTGTTTCTTTTAGGTTGACAGTTGAGCACTGTTTGTCAATCTCAGGAACATTGACAGGTCCAGAAAGCACATAACCAACTTTGGTAGCAAGTGCTCAACTCCACAAACGATGTCACCATTCACAAAGTACCAATAGAAGTCAGCTGCAGTTAGAAGGTCAACATCTAACTCTCGTTAACAACAAGTGCTATCAGCTAAGTCCGAGCCTTGTAGATGTGGGTAATCTGCTTGAGTGAACTAGATTATTTAGTTACTGACTGGGGCACAGATGAGGGGAACTACGTATGCTGTTACGTAGACCTTCATGTCATAATTGGTCTCCACAGCCACTTGAACGACGTCTGATCGCCTTAACTTCGCAGATGTTTCCCCAAATGTCTTTATCAACAGTGTATCCTAACGAGAGACAGAAAGAGCCAGAGCTTTCTGTAATTTCTCCGTGATGTGGCTTTTCGGCCTGCGACTGTCGAACACTATTCTTGCATTGATATGATTCATTTCACTCCCTGGCTAATTGTTGATATTCGCTCTTGCTGTCTGTAGAAGAATACTGTTCCTTGTAGCTACTAACAGGCTGGTAGAGGTCCCTCCCCAATAGAGGTACCTCTACAATAATGGTCTTCACTATTATTGACTGTTCGCTTTCCATGATCTGACTGTTTTTCCTGGTCCTGGGCGTCACAAATAGGACAGTAGTGTTTTAAACCGCAGAGATGACACGTTTGCTTCTCATGGTAACATGGAACCGCCAATGTCCTGTTCGTAGAAAAATGAAACACTTTCCCTTTTTGCGTAGAATTTGCTTTCTAGCAGAAATATTAGTCACTGCACTGCAATTTGTGGTGGATGATTACCCTTACAGTAAGTACAATAAAGACCTAAGTATTATTCGTGCTATCTGTGAACAATGAGGATGCTGACATAAAAAGAACCGTCTCGCTTGGGTGCGGACGAATTTCGCAGTTCTCTGTTGTTGTTGTTCGAAAATCTTGGAATGAATTGGAACTTCTCACGCAGTTGCAATTCCTTTCGAAACGCTTCCATCATAGGTTCTAACTTCCATTCAGTCGATGGTAAATCTTGGGTGATCGCACATTTAGGCGATTTAGCGCCTGGGCAATTGCCCCCTTACCAACCCTCGATGACCATATATGAACCATTAATATTGCATAAGAAGTAGTCGAGGAAGCGGCGCAAGTTGCTTACTAATGTTAATTAATCCATTAATTTGTCACTGTATTCAGAAGCTAACACCGATAAAATGTGCCTGATGGACATCTTATGCTAGCAAGAAAATAAGACAAATTAGCGAGTATTACGAAACACACTATCATTTCATAATTTTGTGAAATTATCGTTTCATATTACCCTGAGAATGATTCTGAAATAATGATAGTTTGACAGTTGTCTAACTGTTAGAAGAAATTTGGTCAATTTGTAATAAAAGTTGAATATTTCTTTTAAAAAAATACACAGGTTGTGTTAAACTGCAGATTTTTTTATAGGTGTTGGATTAATAAACCGCAGATGTGGATTTACAGATTGGCGTATTGGGGATAAAACCTGGATTAAAGTCAAAGCCAGATAAAAGCGACCAACTGCTACAAGTCAAGGATAGTGAATAAGCCTTTCATTGAAACACGCCCATTAGCTGATCCCCTATATGACCATGTCTATCAAATGTTACTTCGGACAGGGTTATTTTGAATTTTATACAACACCTTTTGACTTTATTCTTTAATATAAGGTCAGTCAGAAAATCAGCATGTATCAAGTGTTGGTAAAAGTATTATTCAAGTTTTACTAAAACGTGTAAGGTTTACCTAGTTCTTTTGTCAGTTCCATCAATGACAATGATAAAATAAAACCTACTGCTCGATATTAACTTTTTCTTTTGAACGTTTGCTGCTTTGTCTGGAAAAACAAACAAAATAAAATCCAAAACGGAAAGAGAGGTAACGAGCGTGTCCAGCATCACAAGGGAGAGCCAAAAACGAAAACGCTTTGAACAATAAATTCGCGATAACGTTGTCGCAAACTTGTCGAAAACTACACTTCAAAACGAATGAGACAAGCAAATTCGTAATACTGATTTACTGTATTATTCGTAATACTGACTTATTTGAAGTTCGGAATTTCCTGAGGTCCTGCCGTCTCCTTAACTTTCATTTCTTTCGTTTTCAGTTTCAAGACCGAATCGCTAATACTTTTTTAAAATCAATATTATTTCTTTAATCTGTAAACATCGTTGAAAATAGAGAAACAAGGGGCCAAAGATAAAAAAGATTCTTGCTAAGCGACGTTGTTGTTTACGTTTGTGTGAAATTGCTGATGATCGCTCTTTCTTCTTTTTTTCCTAACAAAACGGTAAATGTTCGGTAGATGGTTTATGTTCAGGCGAAGTAACGTATAGTCACGAGTGAAATTCGAGAAAGAACACTTGAATTATATTTATATTCTTACATCCACCGACACTCCTGACATTAGGTCGTAGTGGTCATTGCAGCAGCGCTTGGTTTAGCTGACTTGCCGGTTTCTTTCTTGACCTCAGAGTGCAAAAAGTGTATCCACCATACACAGGTAATCAATGAGGTTACATACACCCCCCAGGAAATTCTAAATATAACTCCATGTTCGTGTAGTCCCAGTGCACTGAATCCTCCATGTTTGACGATTACCTGTGGCATCTACTGGTGGCGTCCTTAGACATGGTGCAGCAGATTTGTATGATTTGGCGATCCGTTTACTGAGGGAAGTGATAGTGGATATGACTCGTATAACTGTTAGGGACATTTTAATCGGTGTATGCCATGGATGCATTGACCAGTGCATCAACTAGTAAACCATGTTTACATGTACAGCCTCCTCGACGGACGATTGCTTCATATTAGGTGAACTGAGTTAAGACTTAAGTGAATCGTACGATGCAACGGTCGTCGTCATCACTAAGCGAAGACGATGTTCCAATACAACAGAGGCTTTGCCTGAAAGAGCGACGATCTAGGAGAAAACAAAGGAAAGTCGACGACAGAACAGAACGAAATCGTGGGTTACCTCCACAGACTAAAAAGTTTGTTATCCCAAGGAAAAAGAAGGCACAAGGTGGGAATCTACTTGATTTTAATAGCTGCTTCATGATTACACCACTTGAAACTGTTGTTTGAAACCGTGCGTTGTCTTCAGGAACGTTTTACTCAGCAAACAAAACAATTACAAGTAAATACCTCAGATATTTTATCGACAACATTAATCAATTGGCCTGCTTGTTCTTCAGCTTTATTTGCATAAATTGTTCATTTATTGATTTAGTTTTATTTTATCTGACTTTTTCCGCCCCCATGCGATCTATTCAATTTAAAGCGATAATCATGAAATAAATTACTTGATTTACTCCTTTTTAGAGCTCTTCGAAACGCAAGAGCTTGACACTAGGGACGCCAAGGATTTGTTGCGAACCGTCAGTCAGTCGTTTTATCAACCCAACATAAGTTCAGTGTACAGCTTCGAAAAAGTAACGATTGTTCACAACACGCGGCTTTATGAAGAGGTAACGTATAATATTCTTGATTTCCTGTAATTTAGGGGGCAGCTAACTTTTTATGTTGACCAGTACTTGTGAACTGTTTCTTCACAATGTTGCCGATTACATCATTGATTAGGCACAGTTTTACATGTAGCAATGACTGTAGTACATGCAGTAAATCAGAGTTAAAGAGAATTGCTAAGGTATAACCAGTAATCTGCGTAACATGTAATCGTAATCTTTGGGGAGGTTTAGACGGACAGTGATGAAAAAAATGCTGAAAAGGGTAAAGTAAATGCTAGTATTCATTGTGAACGCCATAATTAATAAATACAAGCGGAAGAACCTTGATTGATTGTGCTTCAAGTGAGTTTAAGTACCCAATAATAATTGATATTGAAAGCAACACTGTTAAAAATGAATTAATGAAAAATTGCATGCATATGTGGAAAACGTTCATAATAAAAGTGTGAAGCAACAAGTAGTATAGTGAATATTTTGCCAAATACTAGTGCAATTTTTACTCATTTCTTCATGAGCAAGTGATTTCTCTTGAGATTTCCATTACAAGTGATTTTAGGAGTCAAAAAAGAGTAGTTGTAGAACAAAAAAGTGTTCACACCATGTTAAACATCCTGGGTGAGCAGTACATGTACTTTTTTTATATGTCATAGTTTTTCTAAATACCAAATATTATAGGGAATTGACCATGTATATAGTTGAGGAAAATTCAAAATAAAAGATCAGATTAAAAATGAGTGAAACTGCTCAGAAATAACCTAACCAATCTGGAATGGGACCCGAATGCGTTCCAGAATGTCCTCCAAATGAGTTCTGGAATGGGTTCTGAGCACATGGCAGAATGCGTTCTGAATGCCTTCAGTCAGATTCTGTTCTGGTCAGATTCCTGAATGCCTGGAAAAAAGCAAAAGAAGGCAAGCAAAAGAAGGCAAGCAAAGAAGGCAAGAAAAATTGTTTTTTAGCTTTAATTTTTTAATTTATAATCTATAGCATAGAGAAATCTGGTTGCCAAAGTGTAACTGAACCAGAAGTTTTAGTTGCCAAGGTAGAAATGTTGGTCACATTGGCGACCATGACAGTTGCAATTCCAAGCCCTGAGTATGTTTCCTCAGAGAAACTAACACATCTCAAAGGGGAAACTGTGACATTTCTAAGGTGAAACTATTATATTTTTGGTAAAGTGGAAGGGGTTGTGTGGGTTTTCATCATAAAATGGGGAAGTCAGTCATAGTCCCACCTTACAGTGTGGCAAGTATTCTGTCTTAGTAAAGATGATGGCTCATTCTTGCAGTAGTACTCTTCTTCTTGTTGCTTTGGAAAATAAAAACTGTTGTAACACATTTTTTGCAGATAAAGTGTTTTTAAGCATCACAATTTCCACAAGGTGCATTGCAATTTTTCTACTGTGATCTGTTACAGGAATTCATTTTGAATTTGAAATTGACTTGATTTTAACACAGTGGTGATTATAGCAGCATCTAGTACTTGGTTTCAACTCAGTTGCGTGCATAGCTTGCACATACATCAGAATAATTATGTATGTGTTTGACCATGCGCATGTGGTTTGCATACTTAGAAGTCTGATGACAGTCAAACTTATAAAAATTACACCATGTTTTGATTATAAGTATTTTTTTAGTATCCTTGTATTTCTGTCATTGGTAAAGGGCCTTCTTTTCAAAATACTGTATAGGATTAATCTCTTCATACAGTACAGTACTTTCTTCAATAAGTTTTTAGAAAGCTCTGATCATGAATGGCAGCTATCATCTACGGTACCTTCTTGCTGATCATTAACCTATTTGCTGTTCTTCAACAGTAGATTGTTATTTATGATACATGTACATTATCAGTGGTAGATCCTCTTCTTAGGAGCAAGGCATTAACCTTTCACAAAGATAAAAGGAACATCAGATGATATACCTTAAATGATCACACTTCACTCTTTGACAGAAGTCCTTTACTCCAAAATTATTCACTTTTGGCTAAATAAGTTGGCTTTTTATACATTGCTTTGCATCAACCTGTACACAACATTCTGTTTCAAGCAACCTTTATATATATATATATATATAATATATATATGTATATATATATGTATGTATATATATATATATACACACATATATTGATCCTGATTATGGATCTTTTTATCAACAAGGATTTACCTATAATTTTTAAATTGTGAATCATGGATAGCATGTGCTGTTAGCACAGTGCCTCTCATTGCTGTGCTCTGAAGTTGAGGCTAATCAGATCAGTGAAGACCTTGGATAGATGACCGTGTCAGAATATCCTGTATGGACTCTTGAGCTGTGAAGTAATTTGAGTACTAGGGTTGTTGGTTCTCCTGTACTTTGAGGGTTTTTCTATGGGTTCTCCAGTTTTCCTTCCTCTGTAAAATGAACCACAGCTTAATCTATTTTAGGTAGGAAATAATTATCGATAGGACTGACCTCATTATCTCTTATTCATTTATGTTTTGTAATAGTTTTAATGAATTGACCATGCTATTACTATTATTATTATTATTATTGTTATTATTATTATTAAGGAGGTTCAGAAAATGTAATTGATTTTACTAGTTTAGAGCTACATTACTGCAATGAAGAGCTGCTGCAATAAATGCTCTGCATCTTAACTATTCTAAGTAATTTCTGTGAAAGATTTGTAAGATTGAAGCCTTCTTATTTGTACAGTAATGTATATAAAATTACACTATATATGAGCTTCCTTTTGTTTTTCAGACATATATGCCACCCAGACTTACATGTACAATCATGGCAGTGTACAAATTATACTTACATTTACATTATTGAACATTTACTTTAAGCCGTAAGGGGCAAGGGTGCACTTTATTATTTTAGTCTGGCTAGTGGTAGACAATTCTACTCATCAAAGGGATAAGCCTAGCCTATTAAAACAGGCCTTGCCCAGAAATTGAGCATGCACGTGCAGCGAGGACCTGGAAACACTTGTTGTGCATGTTTGATCAAGCCTGTTGTAATGAATTATGCCAAAGCAAGTGAATAGACTTCCTTTGTACTGACAACGGTCTGCAAAATTGCAGCATTGCTAGTTGTGAAATACTGATAAATATTATAGGCATGGCGTTTCTTCCATATGGACCTTTTTGTTTTATCAGTTAAGATGGAAGTTTTTTTTACACCACAGTTAGGTCTAAACTTTTATCAGTGTTCGAATTAAAATTACAACAATTACAACTATACATATACCACGAGTGTCCGACTAGTGGTTAATTGAGTCTACAGGGATTGGAGGTGAGTTATTATCCAACTTAAGAGCACGAGATTTTCTCAAGACAACTTAACGCTATCCACGAGGATGGATGTGCAGCGGCAGACCGGATTCCCGAATGCTCAATTGAATTTACCACAATTTCAACTGCCGTAATTCGCGGACTATAAGCCGCAGGAGCGTTTTTTCGACAATTTTCGCGAAAAATTCATAGATAAACCGCACCGGGTTATAAGCCACACCGGATTATAATAAGCCGCACCCTCATCGCTGAAACCGTCTCTTTCGCAAGCGTCTGTGCTTTGAGACGAATTTGAACGGTGGTGATTCCTCGTCAAGCGGCTCGTTGTTCGAGAATCCAGGTCTCTACGGTAGTTTCCAATTCTGGCCAACGAGCCTTATTTCCTCGCTATGCTCGCATAGATTTTTTTGAAACGCGAAGCGTTTCTTCCTGTTTTCGCCATTCACGAACTTGATTTTCGTTTACTCCGAAATTACGGGCCGCAACTCGGTTACGATGCTCTTTGGCAGATTTAACTACTTCGAGTTTGAGCGAAAACGTGTAACTTTTTCTGGATGACATCAATTCAACGTAAGGTAGAAAATACTTGGTAAAAAATACAGTTTAAAAATACTTACTTTAGTGATAACTCACAGTCTAAAAACTTAGAACCGTCTTCGCAGAGGTCCGCGCAATGCTTAGCAAATCACAGTTAGACTTGTTTTATCCGATCCGCATGACGAGCTCATACCATCTTACGTTTTATAGTGTGAAATTAAACTTTTTCAAATACCGGTAAAATTTTGCATTTGTTCATATATAAGCCGCACCGGACTATAAGCCGCACAGCGAAGAATTTTGGCAAAGAGTTGCGGCATATAGTCCGCGAATTACGGTACATGGAAACAATGCTACTGTAAATGAAAGATATGGCCATCTGTCAGATAATTTTGTAAGCTATTTATTGAAGAATCTATTGTAATTTCCCTGCTTTGTCATCGCCTTTTGTCTGGTTCATGTTTAAGTTTATTGTTAACTTTCTAGTAAAACTGAAAGTCAGAATGTGTTACATTTGATCACAAAGTGCATTAACTAATCAAATATACATAAAAAGAGTAGCACTTGTGATAGGTTTTAGGAATTCTAGATGTTTTCTAGACACATGCATCATTCACCATTGTTTTAGTATGCGCATGGTATAGATCGCCTATGATCTTGTTATTTGTTTATAGAACACGTTTGTTTACTCTTTACAAGGCCTAATTAATAAGGTTAAAAACTGTCTTCTTCCTCTATAACTCATTAACCTAAAGGAGCAAGGGCATACTTTAGTATTTTACTCTGGCTAATGCCAGAGGATATTACTCATCCACTGGATGAGCCCTGCCTGTTAAAGGGTTAAAATACAGTGTAAGATTCAACAAATGTATTGTGTTATATAAACTATGAAGCAAAAATATTAGTGAGAAATATACTATAGGTTGGAATGTGATATTCATATCACCCCAGTGTTTTCCTGGACTGTTCTTTATTATGCGCATGGAATTATTTGTATACCTGTGCAGTGTAAGTGAAAATATCACAAATGCCAAAATCTCCTTGTGATTTCATGATTAAATGAAATTTTTTCTTAATGTTACCCAGAGGATGACTCTGAAATTACAGCTTGAGATAACCCTTTCTGTCTATCTGTGTTTCAGTTTAGTGTCAAAAAACAAGAAATGAGACAGGGTGGATGCACACAAAAGGACGTTGAAGATAGCTATGCTTATCTTTTTCTGGAAAATTGGAACAAGGTATGTTTTTTAAAACAATTTGATACTGTTTTCAAAAGAGGGCATGTCTGTATTTACCACGGTGATTGACAATCTTGTTTATTACAATTCGACAAGTAGAGCTTGGGAGTGAACTTTGCCAAGTATTTGTATTTTATAACAGTCAGTCATGTTTTTTTGGTCTGCTTAGTTCAGGTATACATGTGTTTCCATTGCAGCATTTTGGGAAGGAGCAGTTGACGGGGGGCCGGGTGTCATAGATCCGTGGGACTTGCCCTCTAAAAACCTTACCTATTTCTTATTTGGTTACACGTTTCAACAGCCAAGCTAAAGGGTTCAATTTGCGTTGCAATACTAACCATTGCTTTTTTGTTCTACACATCAAGTTGACAAGCATGAATTAAGACTCGTTCTCTCAGAAAAACGATTTCTGAGCCCTAGACGGGAATCGAACCCGCAACCTTCTGATGACCGGTGAGACCC
>JBAHVQ010000407.1:56137-79309 GCA_036872915.1 Nanipora kamurai | reverse complement strand
CTTTTTATAATGACTGTGTTGACGATGTAATTGAGTGTTCGATGTAGTTAATGATAGTCCCTTGAGGATAATGAACTCGCGTTAAGGGTAAAGAAAACACTCAAGTGTGTAAATGTTGTTCATAATAAATCAATCGGAACTTCTTTCGCAAACATGACAATGCGTATCGCGTTTCTGAAATTCCCTTACCTTTAATGATATTTTTTCTTCAGTTAACGAAGGGCAAAAGGTGTAATTACTTGTTGTGAATGAATTTCCTTATACCGCTACTGAAATTAGATTGACGTTATTGAAGTTTGAAAAGCTCTATTGAAACGAACATCGCTTTTGCTTTAATGAAGTACAAAAGGTGTTTATGAACCTTTAACTTTATTTTGTCCTACGCCATGAATACCCCACACCAGTGTACGATGGAAACGTTTGGTACTTTGACCCACTTTCCCGTGACATGAAGTTTACAAAACGTATTGGACTCGTTTTTTCAATTTACTCGGACGTTAATGAGTTAAGCGGCCCAACGGTGAGAGAAAGCTTCATATAGGTGGTTAACCAGGAAGTTTGCGAAACACCCTTACGATTTTTTATGACAGACTAGTGATGGAAAAGTAGCGTATGTAATCTCTACCTCATTTCCAGTGAACCCGTTACGTTTCTATTTCTGGTGAATTGTTCTGATACAAGACACTCTTCCTCTACACAGTAAAAAGGAATTTAAGTGCCAATGAGTACATGGACAACTTCAGCCCAAGTGTAACAAAGAATTCACTTAACACTTTTTTGCCTATTTAACTTCTCTGGACAATTCTAACCAGTATTTGTTTTCGTTCAAATAAACGACAATGTACAACTTAAATGCAAGCGTCGCCTTGAAAACATATCCACTGATCATTTTTATTTTTAATGAAAACTTTTATTGTAAGAACACCTGAACCTTAACATTTCTAAAGTGTTAGCTCAGCATTCATTTACTGGAATAGATCGTCTTGTGTTAAAAAATTAAATCCTAATGGTAAAAGAGTTAATACAGTCACCAAGTCAACGTATGCTTAGCTTGTTCACAAAGGATGCCAAAGGTTCAAATTCTGGAGAGTCTACAAACTTTTACGAACTGGAGGTCATCCAAGTGGTCTGATATTTTCTTGCTTCCCGGTACAGGGCCAGAAGTTTCTCTTTCGCAGATCTGCTGAGAGGAGAAACAGGTGGCACGGACTGCTCAAGATTCTTAATTTCAAAGGGGCCCAAGAGGGTTCAACAAGAACTATTGAGAGTCCTTCCATTCTGTCACCCTAACCCCCCTTGCCATTTATTGGTCTGAGCTTGCCACCTCGGTTTGATCATGGTGTAACAGATGTCATGGATATATTTTGAATATTAAGCAATATTAAGATATTAAGTTTTTAAACGGAATTAGGGTCTTATTACAGCCTTTTATTAAAATTCGACTTCTCGTCTGACATTAATATTACAAGAGTCCTGAAGTCTTGTGTATAATAATACCAAAATTCACGCCCTGACCCAACTCATACTCGGAACATACAACTCAGAACATATAACTCTGACAGAATGACGAGGTAAACTCTCTGGAGAATCTTGTTTGGGATATTCAGTTCTTCCAGATTTGTTAGTGTTTTAGTCCTTTTATTTTGCTGCCGCCTTGCAGCGCATGGGACTGAGTACATCGTGAGCCTACGCTACTCATATCCAAACGACAACGAACGTACAGACATTGAATTCATTGAAGTTTCGGATGAGCCTTTTCATATTGTGCGTGCCACAATCCAACATGTCTTGCTGGCACGATTGTAAGTAGATGTTTACATAACGTAGTGATATATCGTGAAGAAATATGTAGTTTATGTCGTTATGTAAGTGATGCAGTTCACTTGTATATTAATACTGAGGCTGATATTACAGTCTGATATCTTGATAATTCTTGATAGAAAAAAAGCCAAACTCAATAATTGTTTTATTATACATTTTCAGCCGAGAAAGACTTTAGGACATAAGCAAGTTCACTCTTTTCGTTCGGATGAGGTATTTCTTTTCTCAGTAATTTAATCCTCGAATATTCTCATTGCCAATTTTGCTGCTCTTTTGGTATTTGCAGAGACTTTATCGTCTACCAACCTTTTTCATCCTCCTTGCTCTGCCATTACCGAAAAAGTTTGCCGGGGAAACCAGTTTGTCGACACAGTCAGCGTGACGTCGGCACATGTATGGTAACTCTTGTTTACTGCAGGTAACCTAGGGCTTTCTACAAGTTGCTCGAGATTTCCCAAAAAGTTGCCCGAAATTTCTCAAAAAGTTGCTCAAAAGTTGCTCCAAAAAAAGTCAAAAGTTGCTTTTTGTAACGAAAGTTGCTCAAAAGTTGCTGATACAAACAAAAACTTTTTTTGGTTTCTCTTTTCTTTTATTTGGTCTTATGCAAAAATATGCAATCTGTACAACAAAAGTAACATTTCTAAGCAATTTTGTGTTGTAACCAGCGTCGCTACATAAATTTGTTCAAAATACGTATGAGTAAGTACTACGCATCAATATCAATATTAATCTCGTAAAAATTCTAGTATGAGCCAATGAAATTGTCGTTGCTGTTCAAGGTCAAGACTTCTAACCATTTTCATGCAATTCAACTGCAATCAGAGTAGCTCAAAAACATGTAACCTTAACCTTAATTAAAACAGACTTATTTGTACCAGACTACAGCACATAGAAATACACATCACTTTAAAGAGACTGGCTTAGTGACTGACAACAAAAACTCAACATTTATCTATCTATATGTGAACAATATTGTATCAAACTTATCAACAGGTAACCTATTTAGTGGCGCTCAAATAAATGCTATCTTAACATGTTCCTCCTCTTGGCATGGATTTGTAAACAACAGCACTGACATGTAGCTCATCAAGGTAAGACACTTTGCTTGTTGCCGTTATAACGCAGCGTGACTGATGCCTCAACAGTCTCTTCTAGTGCCGCATCTTGCTGCTTTGAAAACGTATTCTGAAGAATACTGATGACACGTTACACTGAGGCTGAGCTTGGTTGAATCAGCAAAATCTTCTTTACATACGAGCAAACTCAATCTACAGAGCGTAGAGAGTGTAGGTGCTTTGATATAAACAACGGATGAGCCCGTTCTTGTGATGACCACCACCGCACTTTTCCCTCTTCTGATTCGACAACTGCACCATCAGCAATGGCAAGATAGTGAGGAAGCCCTCGTACAAGCCCGGCAATTGTAGCATCATTGTTAAGGAAGGGAAAAAGCTTAAGCTCTTTCTGAAGCAGCAAAACTGAAGCAGCAGTGGGGTGTAGTTCCTGTACTTTCACTGGGCAGCACAATCTGGCAGCTCGGAATGCACGTACCGTTATGTGGAATTCGCCACTGAATTTCTGTTGACAAAACCTAAATCCTGGGGTTATGCAAGCCTTGCCATGAGCAGCTAGCCGGTTATATAGTGGTACATTCTCACCAGTATGCTCGCGAGCTTTTGCCTAAGTGTTGGGATAAGAGTCCACAGCTACTGCATGGGCTAATGCAGATAATCGCTCATAGCAACTAAAAGCAAGGGGACCATCTCCTTCAAGATAATATGTAGCTGAAACAAAGTGTTGGCCAAGTTCAATTTCTCTAAGTCACGAGCACTGACTGGGTCATCAAAGAACTCCAAGAGATGCTTTTGACAAGAGGGAGCAAGGTGTTCATTTTCTCTTAGAAAAGGCTCCATATCCCCAAAATACTGCATTACTAGATTCAGGACTTCCCACTTACTCTACCACCTCGTTTCTGAGCTTAGACGCATTGCAGTTCCTGTCCTTGTTTTCGATGCTATGCGGGCAGCTGGACTGAGAGAGAACATAGTATTCCAGTACCTTGAAAATGTGTTCAGTACACCAAATTCGAAGTGCTTTCCAACATTGTCAATCGTGTGAGAAAAACATGTAACGTTAAACATGTTGGGAAAGAAAAAACTGACTTGACGCAGACCAGCTTGATTCACTGGCGTACCATCCCTCATTCATGCCAAAAGTTGATCTGGACAAACATGCACTCAACAGCCAGACATTGGATTAAGCGCTGAGCAAGTTCTTCCGCATTCATGCTCTTTGCAAGAACCTCCAGCTTCACAAGCCTCTGTTGTATAAGCCACTGGTTGTCAATAAAGGGCACCGCAATAGCTAAAGCCTCCCCAAGCCTGGTGCTTCCATCAAAAATAACTGAAAAATTATCACCTGTAGCAATTTCAGATTTAACAAAGTCCTTTTCTTTCTTGAGAATAAGGGGGATGAGTTCAGTCAAATGACTTGAGGATGTTTCTTTTCATCAGGTCTACAATACTCTTTTTTTTAAACACAGTTTCCTTGCATGCGTCACATCTGAGTTTACCCGACACTACAGTAAGATGCTCTCCTTTGAACTGATTTAATCCATCCCAAGCACTCACATTTGGATCGGCTGTGCCGCGGACATTTCGCTTTTTTTCAGCTGTATTTGTTTGCACTTTGCGCTCTCTTGAAATCGCCGCTTTTGCTGGAGTACTCAGTCTTGCCCCTGCTTCTGCGGCTACCCTCAAAGGATCTGATAACCTTTGTTAACTGAAACTTTGAAATCAGTGGAGTGTGAATCTTCGTCCGCCATTTTGTATTTTTTTTTAAAAACCGCTGACCTAGCAGCCCAGCTGCATGCACTTTTCGCCGTGATCTGCCGCAGGAGGGAGGAACTGCTCCTTTTTCGCAGGAAATTCACAAATTGTGTACTAAAACATTCTGAAACATGGAAGCATGGCCAATTTAAGCACTAAAAGCTGCTCCGATATCTCAGAATTTGTAGAAAACTAGAAATTGCTCAGAGTGCAAAAAGTTGCTCGAAACGAAAAAAGTTGCTCGAAATACGAAAAGTTGTCAAAAAGTTGCCAAGCAACTTGTGGAAAGCCCAAAGATAACCCCTACATATAATAGCATCGTTGGCTCAGATTCTGACAATCTCAGCGGATAATACGACTAAAAGTGCAGATATCGAGATTTTACACAAAGTATACGACCAATCGCAATCAAAGATTTAGAAAAAATGTATAATAATAGTAATTTACGTCTCTTTTATTGTAGTTTTCACCGTTAAAATAAACAAAAATAACGCGTTGGAATGCGTGTAAGTTATTTTGACCTCAACAAACCTGGCTATAAACATAAAGCAACTTTGACTATCCCCCTCTTCTGTGTCTTCAAAATGTACCCCTCAAAGCGGTAAATCAATGAATTTGGAGGCAACCCAAGATTCCAACCCAATTAACGTGGTGCTGCCCGAATTTTAGATTCGTGAACCTTCCCAAGCCAAATTTAGCAATGCAAACAACTTGACAAACTTTTTCCTGTCTGAAGACTTTCCCGTTGACGAGTAAAATCGTCTGGCGTTAGCCAGAATAAAATACTAAAGTCTCCGACGACTAGTGAACGTTCGTCAAGCTTGTTATCTCAGAAAAACGATTTCTGAGCCCCAGACGGGAATCAAACCCGCAACCTTCTGATGATCGGTGAAACGCTCTAACCATTGAGGTACCACTACTCAGATGGTGAGCTAGGGTCCAGGTTCGTCATGTGTACTGCCTAAGTGGAAGTCACGATATAATATTAATGATGGAAATACTTAATGCTGAACACCAATTTGGTTCATGTCTCCATAGGTCATTGAGGACCTATCCGGACAGGACGGAGTTGAAGTTCCTATTTCTAAAAATACAAAAACCAAGAATGACCTGCCGAATGCGTTATTAATTAATACAAGATCCCTTTTTAATAACAGAGATGAACTTGTATGTGTTATAGACCAAAGTAAATCGCTACTAAGACATGGCTAAACTATGGTGCACCCAATGAGGCGACTCACGTTCCTGGTATGACAATCATTAGGAAAGACAGAGCTGTAGGAGGAGCTGGAGGCGCAACAATCTCTATTGTCAAGAATATCATTGGAAAAACCCCTACTGATATCTCCGAATCCCCCTTTGAATGTTTAAGGGTTATTTTAAAGGCTCATGGGAAGAATCACAGATACTTTTGTTTATCTCCCACCAACATTGACTTTAGGAGGAATAGAGAAATTTGATTGCTACAATAAGCTGACATCTGAGAGCCCGAAAACTTCATTTATTGTTGCCGGAGATTTTCAACAATGTAAGCAATGTTTTTCATATGAAATTTAATTTATAAGTACGTACTGTGGTCTTAAACAGATTGTTAAAGAAACCAACGAGGGGATCGAACATTCTTGACCTAATACATGTATTTACAGATATATCTTTCTATTTTGATAACGCAATCGTTCTGAGGCCTCTTGCTACATCGGGCCATTCAATGATTGAATGGAGGTCAAAAGTGCAGTTGGGACTAATGAATATCACCAGAAAAGCAAACGTAAAGCCACTTAGAACCTCCTCTGTGGAAGCATTTGCAAATTTTCGAATGAGTTATTACTGGTCAGCTGTAATTAACGCAATTAAGGGCGCTGATGCAAAGGTCAATACCATTCCTCAATCAACTAGTGAGATGATCGATATCTTTTTCCCCCAAAAATCTGTCAAGTTGCACGAACATGACAAACGACTTATAAATGGGAGAATTAAGAAATTAATAGCTAGACGTGATAAGGCGTATAAAAATAAAACGTCAAATCATTAAGAAAGAAAGTTGCATTGAAGACTGGTTAGCAAGATAAAAAAAAAGTTTTACGATGACAAGATTCGTCCAGTTCATCGTCAAAACTCGAAAACATGGTGAAAGAACATTAATAAAAATAATTGGAAAAAAGAGAAATGCAATAACCTTGCTCGACCTTGAGACAGAATCACTAATGAGTGAAAAGCAGGTTGCAGCTGAATATATTAACACTTACTTAGAAAGTTTAACTAAGGATTAGCAGTCATATATGCGGATCATATGGCCCGATGATTTGTTAACATTAAGACTTTTAGTTTCCCCATAACACTTTCTTGGGTAGTTCTAGGGAGAGATTCCGTGTCGTCAGATGTTGTCCATTAATTCGTTTCGTGCTCATAAAGATCATTACTGATTTTTTTGCCATTGCTCTGACTAACGTACTCAATAATTCGTTTGGTTCAAACAACTGGAAAACTTACAACATTTGTGGGATTTCAAAAGTTTTCCCCTGCTCTGCCGTCGAGGACCTGAGACCAATTTCGCTTAGTAGTGTTTTATCCAGACTACAAGAGTCATACGCAGTTGAATAGATGTAGGACGATGAAAAGGGGAGAGCAAGTGAAGCACAATCTGGTGGTCTACTTGGATCGTCAGCAGTTTGGGCTTTAAGTAATCTCCTAACAAAGTTGTCGGGATAATATTTTTGGACTTTAAAAAAGCCTTTGAACTTATTGATCACAATAAATTGTTAGAGAACTTATTGAATAATGCTGTTGGCCAGAGTTTTCTTGGTTTGCTTCGTATCTTCTAGGTAGAACCCCAATGACTAAATTCAAAAACAAACAAGTAAGAGATAAATACCGAGAACGGAGGTATTCAGGGTAACAAGGTTCGTTCTATTGCATTTATTATCCATAGTAACAACTTACCATGAGATGTTTTGTAAGATGACGACGATGACGAGGATGTTGCCATGCTTATACATAATACAACTATTTTGGAAGTCACTGACATGGTTCATCACATTACATGCAGGTAACCCAACAGGAAACTTTCAAAGAAATGTGGACGGAGTTCTACAGTTTTCTAGCAAACAAAATATGAAACTTAATGTAAGATAATGTAAGGAAATGCAAAGATAATGATTATAGAAGAAATGCAGTCAACTTGTCTACTATTAAAATTAGGGAAGAATCTTTTAAGAAGGTCAACTATTGTATAAATTACTTAGTTTATGGTTTTACAATGACCTAAAGCAGTTAAATGTCTTTACTTATTGAAGGTGCTTGAAATTTATCAGGTTCCTGATGTTAAGAGTCTTTAATTCTCGAAGGGAAGATTTTATTATACAATTACAAACAAAACAAGGAAACAGAAGAGAACAGTTAAACCATGTCCGATAACAGTTAAAGGATGTTCGATACTCTTAAACACGTAACAAGCACATAAAAGAGAGAATACCCCCTAAAAATGCATTCTAGTGTAGCAGAGCATAGCGAGTTTGTTAACAGTAAACATAATTCAAAATAATTTAAAACCAAAGCTTTATATTCTTCAGTTATCCTCCAAAACTCAATTTAGAGGCTAAAAAACTTAGTAGAAAAGTATTCACTAAGTGAAAAGAAGTAAATTACGCATACAGGCCGCGAATATTTCAACCTTGTGGAAAAAATTTATTCCAGTTTATTATTATTCATAGTAGGAAATGCAAAGGAATTCGGCATCCAATACCAGCCCATAAGCCATTGTTGTTGTATTTCTTACATAAAATGACTGAGCAACTCCGTCTCTATATATGCACTCGTTCCGTGTTTAAAAGAATCAGAGTATATGGCTTATCATGTGACTAGGATGAATAACATTATTCAAATGGGAAGTTTAGAGTCACATCCAAACTTATTTCTATTTTAAGACCTAAAGAGAGCATTTGAAGGCGTTTTACCCAGCAATAATCAGGACAAGCTAGGAATATCCTGCATAAGTATCGAATGGAAATTTGAGAAAGGCTCGAAGCAATGACATTGAAAAAATCCAAAATTATGCTTTACGGATAACTTGCCCAGGGTTAGATTATCAACAAGCTTTATTTAAGTCGAAGTTTGAAGCATTAAAGAATCGCAGGGATAATATGTGCGTTGAGTTAATCTAACAAATGAACAATCCGGCACACAAGCTACATAGGTTACTTTTAAATAAGGTTTGCCAAATAAGGGAGAGGGAGACGAGAAATAATGGCCACAAGTATTATTTTAGAGTTAAATCTGAGCGTTTTAAAAATAACCCAATGATATATGCTATCAATAAATATGATATAAGTTTAGATTGTGTTAATATTGTATTAAATCGCATTTTCAACGGAAAACAAATCGACACTAACTTGAGTAAAAGAACTTTGAAAAAGCTAATATTAGATTTCTGTACCAAAACTGCATTTTCTTTTCACCAATAGCTTTATGAGCAGGTCGACGGTATATCAATTGGTTCTTCACTTGGCCAAGTATTGGCCAATATTACTTTGACTGAATTTGAGGAAATTATTGTTTCTGACTTAATTCACTTCGGCATAATTAAGTTCTACAAAAGATATGTTGACTATACACTAGTTCTCATTAAACCATCAGATATTCCCACCGTCTTAACTAAATTCAACGCTTTCGAAAAAAATTTACAAATCACCGTTGACACTTTCGCTGACGGTCTCATTCATTTTCTAGATATCAAAATTTTGACTGACGGCGTTGACATATATCGTAAAGATACCCACACGGGTCAGTATACCCATTTTTCTAGTTTGCAACCTTTTTTTCGCAAGATTGTGTGTATAAAATCACTTTTTCACCGAGCGTTTACGATTTGTAGCACTAAACATCTTTTCCAAAATCAAATATCACGTTTAAAATCTTTTATGTTTTGGAACGGTTTCCCTAATCGTATCAAGAACTCGCTGCTCCGAAAATTGAAGAAGAAAACTAACTCCCCTCTGTTTACTTCCGCTAATCATACATCTGACGATGACTAACCGGAGATCTGGCTTCGAATTCCTTACCTTAGAAGAAGAGGCGAGTACCTAGTCAAAAGTTGCCTCAAGAAAATTCGTTGCTGTCACAAACAGCCCATCAATTTCATTGTCATTTACAACACGAAAAAGATTTCGTATTTTACTTCTTACAAAGACAAAATTCCGGATATTTCTCAAAGTAATGTTGTCTATCAGATTTCATGTCCTGGCTGGCCGATATATTGGCAAGGCTGATCGCTGCCTCCAAAAACGTCTTTGAAAACATAGCACACAACAAAACACCAGTGCAGTTGCTCAGCATTTTCTTAATTATGAACACGCCTTATATTTAGCTCATTTAAACGATTTATTTGAGAGTTTACATTCTAATCACTCTCCTCTTCCATCCTCTCCCAACATTGAGAATCTTATTTTTAACAACCTTAAAATCCTTCACTCTTGTACGTCTTATTCTCCGGGGCTTTGTTGTATAAAACTCTTAATCACGATTAAGTCAGCCGTCGAGTTATTAAAACGTAGTTCTTATCCTGATTGGCTAAAAGTAAGCACTAATCATGATTAAAATTAATTACCTTTTTATACAACCGACCACTGCTGTTCTACTGTTTTTGGGAGATCTTTTAATCAAATTTGACATACCGGAGTTAAATTGCGGTCTCAAAGCTAGCAAAGAGTTGACGCTTTTCAAGTGATACCGCTTTTCACCGCCCTTAATCCTTCTCACACTCTGATAATTAATCACGTTGCCAACCTGAGATGTAAATAGATCTAGCTTCTTTTCTAATGATGTCATCACTCAACTGTAAATATAAAAGACCGCTGTTATTCAATTCAAGTCACTTGGTCTGATGATGAATTTGTAATAAATTCGAAATATTACCATTTAAACATTCTTTCTTGTTTTTTGACTCATATCTTGAGTTTTAAAAGATGATTATATTTGGTATATGTTTTGTTTTATACTTTAAATTGTGTAAATGAGAAAAGTTTTTAAATTTAACAATTTTAAGAGGGTAGTTTGCCGACTTTTTTGCACTATTTTATATATTAGCATCGGCAGTAGCAGCCTGTAGTAATAGTACCAGGGCCGTAGCAACTGGTGCGACAAGTGCGACATTTGTCTCACCAATAATTTTTCTGAAATACTTATACTAAATAGTGACTGATGTCTGGATGATGGAAGCAGGCGCACTGTTTTCTAAAGAAAGTACATAGGACATTATAACTACTACTCGTATTGTCCTCGGTGCCAGGGTGTTCGACCAATAGCAGATGAGTTTACTAAAACTAGATCTGCAAGAGAAGATTATTTTTTGTAAACGTTTGTTAATGTTCATTGTTTAAATACATGTAAATATTCAAGTCAAGTTTATATTGCTTCCACTGTTTCGTTCCTTCACGGTTATAATCTCGATCGGGATCTCCAACGCTCTTATCGATTTTTTTACATGCCAAAACTGGGTCATGTCAGCCTCTGTGTGGGGATGAGATTGGATAATTGATCGGTGTATATCTTCAGATCAAAGTAGTCCCAGAATGCAGGAAATGCTGTTTCAGAGACCTTAAAACTTCAAAATCTTCCGGGGGAGCATACCCCCGAACCCTCTAGGAATTGGCATTGTCGCACCAATTGTAACATAGTTGCTACGGGCCTGATACAATAGTTAGATTTTGAAATTGTGATTTTCTGTATGTATAATCACATTTTAATCAATAGTTTACTTAGCTATTGAATGTGTACCGATCCCAATAATAAAAATAATAATATTTCTATCATTATTATCATATCTTGGCTTCCGCTTAGGCAGCACATATGACGAACCTGCACCTCGGCTCAACATCTGAGTCTCAGTAGTTCAATAGTTAGAGTGTTGGAAGGTTGCGGGTTCGATTCCCGTTTAGGGCTAAGAAATGATAACGAGCTTGATAAACGTTCGTTGGTCGTCCAGAATTATCACCTCGTTGCTCATCTGTTTTTTAACATAATTGTTTTGATTCTGCTTTACGACTGTCTTTCCAGTAAACGACACGTACATCTAAGAAAAGAATGCTTTAATTCCAGAAAAAAGGGCATCGTCATCCTAAAAAATGGGTACTTTTATCCAATTTGAAAATGCGGCGGAACCATGTGTCCCCAGTTCCCTCCGGTTTTCAGTCCTTGTGCATTAAAAAGTTCATGGAGTTTTTCTTGATCTAAATACACAAAAGCAAATTCATACACTAATTACTCGTTATTCACTTGAACTAAGACACCTTGTTACAATATATTTGCTGCATTGAAATGCTGCTGTTTGTATTTAATATCAAAAGGAAAAAAAAACAAAGTAATTACACTTACATGAAGGCAAGTTTTCTAGTTCACAGATCTTTTTCACACACAAGACGACCATAGGGGATGACTTTTCCTTATCGGACGCCTGTTTGCAGTTATAGACGTATTTACGCTAACAGTATTCCTGTGTATCCTTCACGTATGTGCAATACATCAATCAATTTAAGGGTTAATTAACTTGATTAGCAGTAGGTTGTCAGACAACAAGTGCTTTATCAGATAAAATAACCTAATAAGATTCATTAAATAAATTTTTTATTTCCTTCGACTTACTCATCTCATTTCTGTTTTTGTTTTGAACGTTAAGAACAAATTTCCTTCAATATAATGTCAATTGGAAATGCTAAAAATAAATTGGATATGCTAAAAATATTTCGTTCTAAAGCTCATCGCCAACCTACGATTTATATAAGAAGAATTATCAAAATAGACCTCTTTAGTTCGATCAGTTTTTTTACCCATTTCAAATCACGTGATATTACTTGTATCTCATATTACTTATATCACGTGAAGGATTGTTTCTTTATAATTTTATGATATTCATTACGCATGAAGACATATATAATGATGAAAATCATGAAGAATCATAACATAACGGTCTGAAATGGGTATTTACGTGGTAAGATTGAAGAAATTAAGGATAACATTGTAGATACCGTGTGAAAGTACTTTAATTATCAAATATTTTTAGTTGAAATATCATATCGCGAGTAGCCTTCAAATATTCCAAAGTTATTTTCATACAAGGAAAGTTATTTCAATAGTCGAGGAAAATAAAGTCTAGTAACTTTTCTTGGTAGACAAAAAGTCATTGTCAATAACAGTTTTTGATTTCGATTACAGATATTTATTTATATTGATTCTTCTTTACTTTCCAGCTGATCTGACGGCAAGCAAACGGCCTGGGAACAGGAGCACAAAAATCTAGTTTCATATGCTTAATCAGTTGTAACGTTATCTGTCTGTCGTGAAATAGTTTGAAAATTTTTGTCAGCATTCAATAAAGGGAAAGGTATTTCCATTACAAATTTAAGAACAGAATTTGGTATAGTTCATGAGATATTAACTAACTTAAATTGGAAATGGATTTCTATTTGACAACTTGTACCAGTCCACTTTCGTGTTTCCAGATCACATGGTTGCTATACAGCTCCATGTAGTTTCACTGATGAGAATAGAAGAATGTTGCTGTAAGTTTAACTGTCAATAAATCGTTAATGAATATTCTAAATGGCCGTTTACATTGGCGATCGCATGCATCAGTATGAGAAAAATCGCGACAAAAATCACCATGTGAACGGGCTTTAAGGAGAAAGATGCGTATTGCTTTAGGTAGATACAGCCAAACTTTTTTTTGTTTTTTTTTTCATAATTAACTATTACTGAGAAAAGCGATATCCCTCTTGCTAACAGTAATATTTCAATGTTACTCCAAATAATCATTCAAAACATTTAATTAGAAAAAGAGGTTTGTCCCAGCAAATTTTATTGTCAAAACGTTTTTCTTTATGAGAAATCAACTGGGGCTGATTATAAAAAAACTCAGTTATAATCTGCCATTTTTTTACAGAAAAGATCATGTTTTTAAACTTTCGTCATAAATATATTAATTGAATTTCTTTAAAATAAACTAGTTAGTCTCACACTCGTGGAGAAAGGTTTTAATAGAAAACAGGTCCAAAAAACTCTCGATAATGTGGAGTCATTTTCAGAAACGTCTAATCCGATTTCAATGGTACATTATGGGTTACTTTTCTCAATAGTATCTTATGACTCCCGATGTTGATTTTCTACCCATTACAATGCATTTTATACCTCCAGAATTTCTTAGGGCTGAACTTCCATACTGTTTTTCAAGAAACTATATGGAGCAACCTGAAATTTTTTCATTTGTTCTTTGCTCTCTCTTTGTTTTGTTTTGTTCTGTTATTTTTTATTTTGGTTCTTAGTGCCCTGCTACATATATCAGACACTGATTGTTAAAAAGGATTGAAAACTAATTTACTTCTCCGTCAACACAGGAAAACAAAACAATAGCAAAGAAACAATTTTACCGTCAGTCGAGGTGATGGATTGGATGGAAGGACCACATCAGTCGCATAAACCTCTTGAAGAGGCTCCTGAAGGGGTAGAATGGGAACTGGCATTGGCCTGTTTTTGCTTTAGGAAATGGCATTTGGGTCTCTGGGAATGGGGAAAAGGCCGAAATGGGAATAGGATATGCAATTGCCTTGTAATTGTTCACTAAAGGCTTAACTGATTCTCCTAGTTTGGAAAACGTCAGAAAACTGTCAAAAGTGCCTATTTTACGTTAATATTACGGTTGGAATACTAGATTGTCCAGATTGTTTTATTTTCCCCTTGTTTTGTGGTCAACGGTCTTTGTGTACAGCGATGCAATCGAGCCAAACACTCTGCAGAGCATGCGTATTCACATGTTACAAAGCATTTGTAACATCTTGGTCATGGGTTGTTTTTACAAGTCGTAACCAGCCTCAAATAAAAAAAAATGCGGATGTGAAGAGAGGAAGTGCTGGTATGTATAAAACTGAATTCTGATCGTGGGATCGACGGGAAATGGACACTGGGAAGTGGGATTTGGAAGAAAATTGATAGAGAGTAACTGCATGAAAAGAACTTACCGTACGTCATTTTTCTGTGAAATTTTTCACTCCTTTCACCGCCAAACTCGCCCCAGTCCCTGAATACTCAGTACTTCGAAGTGGTGAATACGAAAATCACAACGTCGAATGCACATACGGATCAAAATATCCCTGAAATACCTGACCACTTTATTCTCGAACAACGCTTCCGAAAGCTTGAAATTACACCCGTCACAAGGCATAGAATTTAAGGTACATTGACAAAATTTACTTCCCTGTCCTTTCTTACTGTAACTCCACATAAATTTCAAAACGCCCAGTCCCGTGTTCGTGTCATTTATATATAATAACTATGGCCAATTTATTTTTTAAGATACGAGAACTTCCCTCTGCACTCGATTCTTTCTCCATGTACTTGACAATCTGCTCTCGAACTTCTGGTGAAGATTTCTTCATGGTATCCTGAACATTGAAAAGCTTGTCCAGCAGCATTTCTCCTTTGCTTGAATCTGCTTTCAGGCACTCACTGATATCTAGGATATACCCTACCGAGTGCAATTCCCATTTCCATTCGTTCTTTTCGGCAATTGCGACGATATCCCTGTCGGTGAAATTGCTCATTGCGCTTGGTTTTGGAAAATCCTTTCCGGACAATTCGCTTTGTAGCCTTGTTAAAAAGTTTGTTTCATCTTGAACAACGCAAACGATAACTCCATTGTGTCCCAGCTCGTTGTCGTAACAATTTACCAAGGCTGTCTCCGCATCTTCATAGTAGATACTTTGCATAAACAATGCTAAGTTTATACTACGGTTGCCCACCTCTCCAGCCTTACCATTTGTGTAGTCACTGAATGTCGCCGCTCGCCAGTCGAAAGCCATCTTCTTATATTCACGTTTCTTGCTCGTTTCTACCAAACTTTTGAATCTCTCCAAGACACTATTTTGCGGATTGACAACTCGATACGACACAGTAGTGCCCGGCTCCAAATTTCGCCAAATGAGCGACAGGATTTTCAAGTCGGTTTCTCCGTCTGGAGTCCCAACATCGAGAATAGAATACTGACCGCTGGAGAAATCCGATACAATTATTTTACTGGAGTTGTTCAGCACCCATTCGGCTAACACTTCGCGTTCTGTTGATTTATCGTAGTACTCCTCAACGTACTTTGGATAATCGGCATGGTGATTTAAGTTTTCCATGTCCAACCTGGAATATCAATATGGTGCCTAACCTTCGTTAGACACTCATGTCCCCAATAAGAGAATAAGCACACTGGATCTGTTGAAAAACAAACAGGAAAGAGTTTATCCTTGCTTAACAATTGATTACATTCCTGACCTTTTCACCTCCTATTATAAGAATCGCATTTTGACTGAGGCATTTTATCGTAATACGATTTTAAATATATTTTGAAAATATTGCGAGTGTAACAAACTTTATTTCTTTGGGGCATCGGTTTGCTCTCCTATTTTAATATAAACTTATGAAAAAGGTAAAGGTTGTTATAATTATCAGTTTAAATTGTTAAATTACGCGCCCTAGTTGTTTTTATTGCTCTTGAGTGGATCTGGCTGCTTGATATCAAAACAATCACTGAACGCTGAGTAGGTTTGCATGTTTTTTCATGTGACTACACTAGCAGCCGTATTTTGACTACAGCGTTAATGTTTATTCTTGTATATTTCTTAACCATCTTTACATCGATTGCAAAGAGATGAACAGAGAATATAAAGTGAAAACGAGAGAGCAGAGACGAGACAGTCATTGTTTTACGTGGTTGGTTTTGGAAGTTTTGGAATGCAAGTGTCAATTGTCATCAGCTCGTTTGCCTAAAATACAACTTATCTTATGAGTAAAATTTGCTCAAGGAAATGTGCAGTAATACGATGGTTTTATTACTTTGTCGAAGTCAAAATAATCATTAATATAGAATTTAAAAACATCAAATCAATCGATATTTGTCTATCCTACAGAAGACGTAACTATAGTCCGTTTCAAGTATTCGACAGGTACACAATAGGTTATATGAAACAATGCTATTGACAGAAGGCCAAATCGTGCATCAATTCATTCATGCTTCTGGCTCATTTAAAACTATACTCGACGCTGCTCTAGTATATTATACAATCTGAAATGCAGTTACCTAATGCAGTAATATCACATTGAGAAATAAAAGAACGAATCTAACTCCTCAGTAGACATGCATGGGGACATGTTGTGATTGTGACCTATCGAGCTGGTCTACATCGAACAAAGCTCCAGATGACGGAGAAACTGGGAGAAAGCCGCGGATGTGAAAAAGAAGGAAATCTAAATGTTTTCGGACTGGTTGATCCTCCACTTTTTTGGTCTTCTCTTCATAATAGGTCATTATCTTGCGTTAGCCAAATATGGTCAATAAATCTGTGCGTTACGTATTATCTTAAAGAAAATTAGTATCGTAACTACAGCTTTTGGGTTAACGAGTTAAGACATTGTGCTTTGCCTGCATTTTGCCAGGCTGAAAAAGCTATGGAAAAGTCAAGAAATCTTCTTTCTTTTTCGATTTTATTTCTCGAAGATTCGAACCGGGTTCACTGACTCGATTGACTCGAGACATCACAGTCACAGGACTATCGTGCGATTGTATTTCTAGATGCAATTATCTCAACTACTGTGATACGACGCAGATACAACAAATTTAATAATCCAGGTGTCCTTGTAAGCTTGGTTTTCAAGATCCTTTCAAGCTCGTTGTTCCGTACATTAGTTTATGAATTCAAGGCTTCTTGTTCTATATACATGTGTTTACATTAAATATAGCTATACAACAAGTCATCTCAAAACATACTATTCGTTCGACAGAAAAATGAATTAGCAATAGTTACCACGTGTTTTCCGTATCGAGCATGTCCCACGTATATTTTCGCGAAGATTCTCGCACACGACCGGCACTTACAACAATCAATGTAAAAAAAAATCTTACACTCCCTCCTTTAACTAAAACTATTTCAACGATAGTTCTATACTTGCGTTTCTTGAGAGAGTTTAGCAAAATTCCAGAACTTATTCTCGTAAAGCAGCTCCTCTTCGTGGTCTGGATTTTCTTCTGACATCCTTGCTCTTTTCTCCTGATTCTGTCTGGGGTTTTTCTGTTGATCGGTCTGTGGTTTCTGCATTCACTTGATCTCATGAATTTACTTCCAAGATGTGCAATCTGTTTATAGGCTTCTTGAGTGTCCTTTTTTCCTATCTTCTCTGGAAACTCGAATAATGGCTGCTCGGGTCTTCTTGTCTTTACTTTCAATCGGTCTTTCAAACTTTCCCATTTTCCAGGATCCTTGTCGGCGTTTTTGATCGTGAACAACTGCCATTGCTCTGACGGTAATTCCTTGGGAAGTCGTATCACCAATGGCATAGCGATGAACTTCTCTTATTTCCACAAGATACTCTTTAGACCACCTGTTTCAAAAATGGTCGATCAGTTTTTGTGAATAGATCACATGTCTTACTTCGGGAAGGTCGAATAGGGCTGTTAATCTTCGCGATGCTGTAACAAAGGTTTTAGCATTGTCCTGAAATCATTCTCTTGGGAACTCCTCTCCTGGCGCAGGAACGTCGAAAACATAAAGGAAAGGCTTTGCTAGTCATCTTCGAGACATGGAGAGCTCTCGTAACTGCGCACGTATGGAGTGCTATCTAGGTTTTGGGCTGTCCTTTATAATCCTTCCCTTCTTTGACATGAAATGGTCCCGCGACGTCATTTCCAGTCGAGGAGAATTGTTGCTCCAGTTGTATTCTGAACTCGGGCAATAGTGGAGGGTTCGATAGGAATATTGTAGTCCTTCGTGTTTCTTACATACCAAACAATTATGAATGACTCTTCACGTGATTTGTCTACCACGAACTAGTGGTAAACTCAGTTATGAGCTTCTCTGACAATTAGCTCGGTTAGTCGGTTCTTTGTACTCAGCAGAACTGGATATTTGGTTCCTTTACACCTGACGATTCCTTTCTTGTCCCAAAATAGTCCAAATTGTACTTTCCAAGTTTTGAAGGCTGAATTACGCTGTAGATCACCTTGGATCTGTTTCAACCACAACATTGCTGCGTTTTCAGTTTCGGTGTTCACCATTCCATCTGTGTTCTCTCGCTATCTTGGACTCTGAATCTGGCACGATGTGAATTCTTCATTCGCTATAGAAATTGCAAGGGATATTATTCTTACTAGCTTGTTGAAACTGCTGAACTCCTTGACTGTCGATAACGATCTGAATACTGTAACTTGGATCCACAGATATAAGAAAAGAAGTGTTCTGAATCACCTTTCGCTCCTTAGCCTTCAGTTCGTTAACGCATTCTTCTGGAAATTCATCTTCATTATTCAAATTGTCTACCCCTGCATCATCTTGTAGTACCCACTCCAGATCATTTAACCACACTTCACGTGCGTTTAAACGAAGTTTATATCCCTCTTGATACGACATCAGCGAGGTTTCCTTTTCCAGGACAATGTTTCCAAAAAACTGGTAGCACCAATCTTCTGATCTCAATCACCCGATTTTGGATATATTGCTTCCATTCTTGGGTCTTTGGAGTCTGTCCAGCACTTTGGATCGCCCAGTTTTATGGTTTGCTGTAGAGTACGTGTCATACTTGTGATGAATCTTACTCTGCTTGTTGGTTGGAGAAACGCTCGTCTTGGCTATAACGGATTTCCAGAATGCTTCCAATGTCGTTGAAATTTTTAAGTAAATAACGCGGTTCCATAGGCTCAGAGGAACGCGTCGTAAAATCCATGCAGGCCGTTAAGGCTTGTACACACTGGACGCGTAACGCGACGCCGTAACGCTTGACAAGTAGCTCCACATTATTTTAATGATGTCGTTCACATTGAACCCGTCGCGCGAACGCTACAACGTTGACGCTTTCAGTTTGAACGATATCATTAAAATAATGTGCACACGTCACGACGCACGGTTATGGTGTCGCGTCAGGCGTCCAGTGTGTACATACCTTAAGAAACAACTTTTTCCTTGATTTCTATAGTCAACTTTATCAGTAGTTAAGTACCCATCATTTGTTTAGCCCATATTAACATGGTTTCCGAAAAAACCACTCAACTGAAACGGCAACCCTGGTTTTTACAGATACAATAAGGAGGAGAATTGATCAAGGTCTTTTGACTGGCACAGTTTTTGTGGACCTCCGCAAAGCGTTCGATACGGTGAATCATGATGTTGTTGTTCGTGGGCTTCAACAAATTGGCATTGCAAATACTGAACTGAATTGGTTTGAGCACTATCTGATCAACCGTACACAAATAGTTAGAATAGAAGATAAGCTGTCTGAAGTATTTGAAATCAGTACAGGAGTACCTCAGGGATCAATCCTTGGCCCTGTGCTTTTTGAAGTTGTCATTATTAACGATCTTCCAACACATTTGAATAAATGCGGGATGCTTGTATGCAGGTGATACTGTTCTGTTCTATTCTGGTAAAGATATAAAGATGATTGAGGATGCTTTAATTAAAGACATTGATAAGATTAACATCTGGCTGGAAGAAAATAGTCTTTTCTTAAATAAAGTGAAAACTGAAAGTGTGCTTTTCGGATCAGGACCAAGGTGAATTCGGCTAAAGATTTTGCTGTATGTATTCGAGTTTCAGAATTTAAATACCTTGGAGTGAAACTAGATGAAACTCTCTCTTGGAATGCTCATGTAAAATCTATACTGAGCAAAGCCGGAAAGAAAATTGGAATGTTAAAGCGCATTAGATCCAATATTAATATTCATACACCAAATATGATATATAAGTCCTTCATATTACCTCTATTAGATTACTGTAATACAGTTTGAAATTATTGTGGTCAGGTGAATTCGAATTCACTTGAAAAGTTACAAAGGAGAGCTGCGCATATAATAACCAGGAATTCTTGCAGCGATAATGCTATGAGAATTCTTGCATACTACTCGCTTGAATTTCGACGCCAAGAACATACTTGAAATAAAGGTATTTACCCTGTTGAAATAAAGGTATTTCATTCACTTCAGCTTGGTAGCACCGTGGTATTTCTTTCTTTCTTTCTTTCTTTCTTTCTTTCTTTCTTTCTTTCTTTAAACATATTTAAACACGGTAGCTTATCAACCATAGTTAGTAGGAGAAACACGTTAAAAAGGTTGCTTTTCATAAGGCCGTGTGTGTACTAAGGTTATTTAAAACTACTATTACAATATTATTTAACAATTACAACTGTTAATTTTACTGACAAGATCAATAAACTAACAAACTAACAAAATAACTAACTATATTACAAATCTTTACTCATTACAGCTTGTGAGGAAATGCTCTATTTTCTTTCGGAAGGGAATTCCATGTCTTTGCAGCCCGATAATTAAAACTTCTTTTCATGAAATTTGTATTCGGTTTTGACAATATTAGCGTGTGGTTATTGCTTCTAAGGTTATGCTATAGTAAACATGTTTCAAATATAATTAGGACATTCATTATCTGAAGAGTTTTTCATATATGAGATTACCCGAGATTCCGTTCTTTGATCAAGAGATGGTTGTTGGCTCAAAATTTTCAAGCTCTAGAATAAATCCTTCCCGTTTTTTCTTGACCTTGTCGGTTAATTCATCATCCTAGTAGATTTTGGATTCACAAAGTTCTGAAAAGAACATCTCAATTTTACAGTGTTTGACGCTAATACTCTCAACAGATCATAGAAACTGGATATAATGCCAATAACATTTTGCTTCGTTGGTTTCCGTTGTCTTGCTGCTTGAATGATTCTTCGAAGATCCGATACGAATGTGTCACCGACGTAGTTCCTTCTAATCCTCAGGACTTTTTCTTCCCCTTCCCATGGCTCCTCAAGAAGATTTCCAACTGGCAATCTGGGATACGTTTTATCTTGCATATCTCACCGTATACCGCATGTGGATTTGGCTGACCAACCGTGTTCTTCGAAAGGCTATCTTCTCCTGCATGTATTATTTGCATAAGACTTGTGGAATTAGAGAAAAACTTGCGGAGATTAAATCCTCTTTACCTAAACACTGCTTTGAATTAACGTAAAGTTCATACGCGGAGGCGTTGTCTTTAGCTCCAGAGCTAAGGTATATACATAAATGGAACCCAGGAACTGTTGCACAAACTCTGGATCTTTTTCACGATATTTCTCAATGAGATACTGGATTGTCCCGTTGATCAGGAATGGACTACCAGTAACAGCAAACATTGCTCTTGTAAATCGGAGTGTTACAATTTTGGGGATTTCGCCTTCGACCTTTCCGACCCAAAGAAACCACAAAACATCCTCATCTTTGGCCACAGAGATCAATAGAAAAGATTTTTCTATATTACTGACCAATGACATCTAAATCTTAAGAGAACGTCGAAAATGTTTTATGAAAGGGTAGGACTTGCGTATAAACAATCATTAAGCAACATTTGATTTCGATCAAGCGTAATTCGTAATCTTCTTGTCGCGACGGATGATGGCGTGATGTGGCAGGTAATGCACATACTTCGTTTCGTTAATATCTGTCTGGTTAAAGTTCTATGCTATTCTTCTTGCAATATGTTCTCGAATGATGTTGTTGTATTCCTTCAGTGTTGTAGGGTCTTGTCGCAGTCTTCTTAATAGAGATTTTAGTCTCTTCAAGCTCAGTTCATAGTTATCCGGAAAATCGACTTGAGTGTCCTCCCACGGGAGGTGTACTTTATACCGTCGATCTTGGTGTGTCACGTTGCTCAGAAACTCTTCATGTACAGAGAGTTCGTCAGGGCTTTTCCAAGCGATTGCAACTCCCAAAAACGTTTGAGTTCAGTTTCTAGAGACTTGGAAACACCATAATCAACATCTTTAGCATGGCTCAATAAGCAGTACAACAGAGTATCTGTGTACAGGCTATGTTAATTTTAGAACTAGTACCTTGTTGAGTTCCCTTCACTGGAACAGAGAGGACCCAGCTTAATCTTGCATACATTGCTGTGGGGCCATGCTACATGCCTAGTGACCAAATGCCAATAGTAGTCAGTTCCAATTAGGATTTCCACATTAGATTCTTCCCCGTCGTTTGCCGAGTATGCAAAATTTAAACCGAAAAGGTGCTTGTAGGTGTGGTGGGGAAACCTGGTCTTCTGATTCTTGATTGGAGAGCATATCAAGGGTACTACATAGGCTGTTAGGTGCAATTTCTCTCCACCGTCTATTCCGATTCGAAACTTTACCATGTCACATGAGGTCATCTCTCCTTTATTCGAACGAAAGCCATTTATCATTAGAGCAAAATGTTAAAAAATTAAAATGTTCTGGATAACCATTTTTACCTTTTAAGTATCGTCTCAACAACCAACAAACGTGAAGACCATTGTTTAAGAAGGGTTATAATACTCTCACATATAACTGACCAATCGCGAGTCCTTAATCGGGTCACCTGGCTGTCCGACGTTTTACGATGTAGGACAGATACCTGTTGGGCAGTTGCGTTCGCTAGTTTATTTAAAGATGGAGCCAGATGAAAAAAGAGCACGTTTTTCCGTTAGAAAGACTGAAGATGATTTAAATA
>JBAHVQ010000407.1:39679-56037 GCA_036872915.1 Nanipora kamurai | reverse complement strand
ATTTAAATATGCTTTTGGATACGAAAGAGTCTAAGAACACCAAGAAAGCCACAAAGTCAGCTGTAAATATTTTCAGACGTTACTGTATCGAAGGCCAAAACTTGAATGGTCTCGCTCAATATTGAAGTCTCGACTTAATATTTTGCCATATTGGGCTGAGAAAAATCCAATAAGTAATATTATCGTATATAGCTATACGATCTGTAGACCTGACAGACCTGACATGTACAACTACGACAGATCTTGATCAGTGCTTTTATTACTTTGGTTGTGAGTGAATGGATTTGTTAGCATTTGTTAAAGCCATTCACAATTATTCTTGCTAAAAGAATTTGTTTAAGATAATATTCGGGTAAAAAGTGCTAAGCGTAGAGATGTTGTGACGAACATTTAAATTATTGAAAAAAATTTATGATACTTGTTTACGTTATTGTATTTGGGGCCGAGTTGACCAGTGCACTAAGTTTGAGTTTATTCTGGATTCAGGGTTTGATTCCCGGACAGTGGCACAAGCTTCTTCTCCTTAATTTTTTTCTGTTTCTTGTTTTTGTTTTTCCTTTTGGTCTTCCTACCAATTACATTAAGCAAAAAATTCAAATTTTAATCAGTTGAACTGTTTCTTGCCTTTTTTGTTATTGAATTTTCTTTCAATTCTAATTGTTCGTTATTGACGTCATTGCTTTAAGACAAGCTTCACTTAGCCTTTTTGTGTTACGTTCCAACTGACCACTCCAGAAACGTCGTGGAGAATGGGTTAAGAGAGACAGCCATTTGCCTCCATCAATTCTCACACGATCTTCAGCGATCATATGAGGCCAGTCAAAGTTTCAAGTGGTTGCAAGAATTCACCATATTTCTTTTCAGCTGTTTTTTGCGTTTAGTAAGCTAGATGCAGAGATTATCTGCAAAAGAATAGAAATAACTTCAAACTACTTGAAAAATCTCACAACTGGACAACAGATTATTTCAAGCCATATTTTTTGGGAGGGAACAATAAAAATTTAAATGTCTTTTTTTTAAACCCATGTGTCATTAGCTTTTATGACATAAGCATGATCTGCATTTGAGACCTCATAAATCTTATGAAATTACGCTCTTTTAAAAACAAACATCATAGCCAGAAGATAATGTAAAAAAGTATAAAACAAAACATATTCCAAATAAAATCATCTTGTATAACTCAAGATATGAGCCAAAAAACAGGAGAATGTTTAAATGGTAATATTTCGAAATTGTTACAAATTCATCATCATGTTTTATATTAAAAACAAACGTTTCCACTGTTTCTAATCATTTCCTCAAATGCAACTTCTATCATGTTTTCCCATCTATTACCAACGCCGTTCTTGTTCAGATGACGACCTAATGTAGCTTTTCATAAAGTATACTTGTTAAATGGAAAGGCTATTCCACGCTTGATAGCGGTTGAACAGCTTGACAGCCGAAAAACGAGCTATAAAATAAGGATTTTCATCTTTGGAAACAAAATTTTGATTCAAAGGCAATTGAACCTGTGTTTCTGGGTCAACGCAGACAAAATGCCCACCTGTCATGGCATTTAAATCTCCTGCGTCCTTCCAAATGATACTAGAAACCCTTGCGAGCATTAGTGATCCTAGAAAATGATCCTAGAAACCACTGACCTCTACATAAGTGGAGTGCTTGTTACTATTATTTTTGATTCGCGAAATGTGTGGCCATTTGAACGTGGCGCCATCTGACGAATTTGAGCACTTGCGCTCATGGTAGAGAACACTGACCGATATCAAAGACCGCACTGTTGGAACTCACGTCAAATTTCGTGCAAACAGCTTGGTTTTCAGATAAAATTATATAGGTATATGGTGAAGTAAATCTTCGAGTGTCAGAATGATATATTTAGATATATTTTGAATGACATATTATGCCAAATATTCCTTGGTTTTTAGATGGTTGGATATTAGTGCAAAATCATAATCATCGTCTGTTAGTTACGATTTTGGTTTGCTGTTGGTCCCGCATTGAAATTATTGTCGTCAATACGAACTGTTTTCGGGTTGTTGACTTTAAATCAAGCACTTGTTTTGAAAACAATTTTGATATTCCCAAGCGTTCATGTTGCCGTTATACTGTACAAAAAGCACGGCTTGACGGATAAAACAGTGTGTTAGATGTAAAATCAGGTCAGTCGTTTCATTTTAGTCAGCAAATACTGTAAATAAGGGTGATGAATAGCTTTCTTTTTATTTCATTACTGAATATCTAACAATTACTGCTTGTTACGAGGACAGTTTATATACATTCAGTTGGAAAATACATTAATGTGTTGGTTCCTGTAGAAGTAACAGTATGGTTTAACTTTCCTAACTTGATAATATTGCAGGACAGAAAAAACTAAAACTGTTCATCTCTATACATTGTCTTCGTAAATATGTTTTTTCAACGCTGCCAAAACGTAAAACGCCAACAGACTGGGCTAGAATACTGACCAGTGGTGGCTCTCGTGAGCACAAGTACTCAAATTCATCATCTGACGCCACGTCCAAATATAGTCACACTTTTTTGCCACGAGCAAGCAGTCCAGTTATATAGAGATCAGTGCCAGAAATCCCTTGCAGGCATTGGTGCTCGGGCTACCCGAAGTTTCTGGAGTGGTCAATCTTTATCCGCTACAGTAATGTAGTAGACCTTTTAGTCTATGAAGTGTTTAAAATGACGAGCGCTCACTCTGCTGGCTAAGGTGCTCGCTTAGTTAAAGACGGAGAGTTGTTGCATCGTCACTTCTTTAGCTTTTACCTTGTATCACTGTTGCTAAAATCCTAACTCTACTAATAAATTTATATATAGTTGTAAATCTGAATTTACAACACCGTATTCTCGAGGAAGATGATGGTAATGTTCACGAGCGGTTGGTCCGTACATGCATGTATTTGTATAGAATGCTGGTAATTCGAGCGTAAAGATTATAACAACTTAGATTAGGATACAATGAATAAAGCTAAGCATAAGACACTGACAACAGAATCTGTAAATTCATTTGTTAAAAAAAGACGTAAAGCAGTAAAGATGGAACACCATACTAACCATATTAAGACTTGGTGATAAATTTGGAAATAATATAAGAGATATATACTCAAATAGAAGTAATAACTGATTAGAAAATTGAGATTTCAGTGCAGATTGCTTGTTTTAAGAGTGACCATCTTATGTTGTAATCTCATTTGCATACTTCACATTGTTAAATGATTTTCTATGGTTCCGGAATCTTTCTTTAAAGGTGTTGGTTGCAGGGTCGTGTTAGGTCGTTATTTGTGTGCGATGTGCTAAATGAATTGTCGTGTTTCTTAAGTATCGTCTTGTTGTGTTTTGAATTTTATATTTTCTGTACAGCTGTAACTTACTCGTACCGTGTGTCTGTTAAATAGAGTGCTGAGTCTGTTAGTTGGTGGGAAATGTTTGTCTATGAGTTGTAAGAAGTCGTGTGGGATGTTCGTTCTGACGTTTTTATTAAAAGGTGGGTTGTACCAAATGGTAAATCCGTTGTCTTTTTCGTCTTGGGTTGTTTGGTGTAGGGTTTGAATTGCTGCAACTTAAATTAATAACTTAAATTAGCAGATCCAAGAGAAAATTTCATGTTCAATAAATGATGAAAGATTATTATTTACTATACGAAGAAGGACGCGGAGTATCCGGACGCGGAATGTGATGGTTTTCTTCCGGAGTGACGATACAAACAAAAGTTTTTAAAAAACGTGGTTCAAATGGCGTGTAGATGAAACATAGATATATCTTCAAATTCAGGAAAATAAGACAGCATCCATCGTATTGTTTAAAAAATTACTGCAAATGATTTACGAATCAAAGATTAATTATGACCGGTCGAATTAATTTGGTGCTGAGTTGGACAACATGGTTTCCCTAACTGCTAATATACAACCGTGGAGTCGGAGCAGAGGCAAAGTAATAGGTCGTAAATGAGGTTTTCGTCTTCCTTATGTATGTAACCAATGATTTTCAGCGTACGAACTATGAAACAGAATATAACCCTGTTCAATCAACAAGACCATATGTGGTCTTGTTGATTGAACAGGGTTATATTCTGTATATATATGTGGCGAACTGAAACTGCACATTAAGTTGAAGAGTTTGGGTGCATAAATCCTTGACGAAGTAATAACCATATAGACCTTCACAGGTGTTTACTGAAATAAGTCGACTCAATTTTATTCAGTTGTCCTATACACTATGTTATATAGGATGGAGTTTCTAACTTACGGGTATATGTTTGTGGTTATTAGTTTCAGACCAGACTGATCAGGCTGATGCACGTCTTGAAAACACATTTTCCAACGATTTTTGTCAAATAGCCGTCCTCAAAAACTCTTTTTACAGAGATACTCCCATAGAACAAGAAAAGAATTTCAATCTCAGTGTAGATAAAAACGATATATTATTATGTTTAATTTGCTAAATTTTTTCTATACTTTGTCAAAAACATGGATTTGCAAATTAAAACCACGTATCTATACGCGATTTTGAAATTGCACATGCTCCTCAAGCTTGTAAACACAGAAAAATTTTCTGAGCCCCTGAACGGAATCGACCCCGTAACCTTCCGATCACCGGTGAGATTTTTTACCTATTGACCTACATGGACTCCTATGGTAGAGCAAAGGTTACTATTTGTACTAGTTTGCAATCGATATGCGTACTTCTAACTGCAGTCTCAAAAGTTACGATGTCCACATTACATTACCGGCAAATGGAAGGTGACGGGTTCGATTCCCGCCATGGGCTCAGAAAAATTTAAGAAATACAATATTATATAAATAATATCAAATACTGATAGGAAAATTGTCCCAGTTTTGTTCATTTTTAAGCACCTACCAATAAAAAAGTTAGTTTGTTATTAATTAAACATTTTGTACGACATGAGAAGAAAATGTTGTAGTGTAAGCAAGATTTGAATTGCGATTGTACAAGCTTTTTCCTAATAAAGGGTTTCCCCTAGAAAAGTAAAATTGTCTGCCATTAGCCAGAGTTAATAGATGGAGTACGTCCTTGGTAGAGCAGAGCCGGCGAAGCATACTTTAGAGTGGGAATTCTAAAAGCAACTAATTAACCACAGTTTGAACTCTTTGTTGTCCCAGAAGATTGAGTCGATATCACGTGCGCGAAAAACCGCTTTTCTAACTCAATTTTTAATGTACATTTCAAAAAAGCTTGGTTTGAATACAAAATTCGAATAGGAAGTGGGCGAAAATAACAGAAGTTTTTATCGTACACTAGTGACGGGTATTAGTGGAACTAAACAAAATAGAGTTAGACTTCCTTCCAATTATATAGTAAAGAACGAACAAAAAGGACAAAAGATTGTGCTCATTGTTTTGGGTTTTATTTTTTAGGTAATTACAAATAACTAAAGAAATCATTTTGTTGTTGCTCTACAAAAATAGTTTGGTGCTATAAACCCCAAACCCTTATCCTACCCCCGTGTCAAGCAAATAAGTGGCCAATGCAAAATAAATGACCGTGCGGGACGAGTCAAAATATATAATCGTATAATCGCGAAATAACTGAGGCCAAGTGGCAACACTGGCAGTGAAAGATTAGAGAAATGCTAATCATCAAGAAAAGAAAGCTATTGAATTTTGATTCGCGAGCTTCCTTTACCCAACAGTACTTTTCAAGCGCTAAAGGATATCAGCGCTAAGTTTTGCGACTAGAGTTCATAAATTATGGTTTTTTCGTTTCAATAATGACTTTATATGACTGTACGGGAGCAAGCATACACCATGGATGAAATTCCGAAGTACTTAAACGACAATATTCACAACGATCAAATTTGTATTGTGTGTCGCTGGTGTTTTAAAGTCCGTTGGAGACGAAGATCTTAACGTGTTCACGCAAAGTTTCAGTCGAAAAGTTACAAAAAATCCTAACTAAGACAAATAAACCCTTCCAATAAGTTAGCAGTAGAACAATGTACGATGAATTGTTGAACATAGGTCGTGAAAGTGCAATAAAACAAAGTATACAATCCTAGCCGAAGCACGTGCAAAATTTCTGCTGGAAATATACTGCGAATTTCAATGAGCATCTGGTACGCGTGCGCACAAACACGAAGGTCACATATTTTGCAGCTCAAATTTCACGTTACACCTGTTCTGCATGAACGGGAAAGGTTAAGAAGTCGTAGTGTCGGTCATATCGGCTCCTTAAAACCGCGAAGGAGAAGAATGTGGAAAAATAAACAATCATAAAATAATCACCAAACCGTATCACATCAGTCATTATACTTTTTATCTTTTTACAATATTTCATGAAAATTACGAACCATTTTGAGCTCTTTTTTCAACGAATAAGAATTGACATTGTTTTTAAGTGAAATGTTGCGTATGTATATACAGTATCACGAGTTACATATGCCGCTTTCGCCTACTTTTCTGATCTTTTTTGCTCCCCGCAACTCACGCTTGTTTTAAACACCGTTGCGTTTTCAAAAGTTTTTCGGCCGTAAAAAGTGTTTTGAGAATGCCTCGGTTACTCCGAACATGTTATCGTCGGTGTACTTATAGACAATACATGAGTGCAACAAAATATTTGCAAATGATAAGCCAGTTGACGAACGTGAATATGCGCATGTAAGTGCTTGGTAATATTAAATGCTGAACGCATTTAAAAAATTTGTCGTTTATTTGAAATGTTTGACTACGATTGTGCTGTTACGAAATTAATTTTTTTCTATTACTCAAAATTTTCTAATTTTTTTGGGCTCTGGTGGTCTAAGCATATGTTTAGTCTGCGGATTTGAAAATTCAGAACTGATTGATAACTTCATATAAGTGCAGGTACTTACATGGAAATTGCAATTTACATTTTTTAAAATTACACATTAAGTTTGTAGTAGTTGTCTCATTTTTATTCAGAATTCTTTGGAATATTATCAATTTGAAAAGTCTTCTAGAATACCTATTATATGTCAATCAAATTACGAAATAGTGAATAAATGATAATTAGATTAAAATTCTTTTGAAGAAAACGTACTGATTTTTGTGCTATCACAGGCAACTGATGAATTTAAATTTTTACGTTTATTATACCAATTTTTGATCTACTAGTAGATTTGAATCGGTCCCTGCTGACTAGTAACTGGCAACTCTCATAATTTTCACATGTACAAATCCCTTTTTTGTGGAGAGTGTGAGCAAAAATTTGCCCAATTTTAAGTTGCAATAAAATATTGCCAGTTGTGGTAATAACATTAACAATAACACAAACGCCGAAAAATTACGAATGGAACATCGATTCCCAACAACTTATAAATAACAAAATACATTTCAATTTTACATAGGATTAAAATAATTCAAACTGAATCATTCATCATTTTTGCAGAATCTGCAGCCGTCATTTACTCGAATTACTTGATTTTCCGCTGTAATATTTGTATATTTTAATGTAAAGAGTGCAACGTGTCTAGTTGACAAAACATGAAAGACTGGTCTGGGTGCGTCTGCTGATAATCTGTATGCATAAACCGTAGACAAAAAGCTGTAGGCTTGAGAAAAATATTGATATTTCAAAAACTTAACAGAAAAGTGCAGTAGTAACAGATTATGATATAGAACAGAACAGATAACCAAGCTACGATTTGGGTCCTAGCCTGACGCAGCTGTTGATAGCCAAACTTCCGCACATTCATATTTTCGGTTGTTAAAGATAAATTTCGTAAACATTTTTATTTACTCAATTTGTGAGCCGTCCAGAATCTGAGGCCTGGGGAAAATGGCGACTTTGCTTCTTGTATGATTCGCTACTAATCATTCCTTAATTTCAAGTTGACTCGTTTCATTTATTAGCTCTATCATTTTGTCATTCAGTAAACTGATCATTCTTCCAGTGATGAAGTTACTTTGCTTATGATATAACATTTCAGATATTTGTAATAAGAAGTCTTTTGGTCGAACGATGACTTTGTAGTAAAGTCGTATGTATCCCTTATTTAATATAAAGGTCAATGTATCCAGGGTTTCTCTAAAAATTACGCCTCCATCATACATTCGAGGGCGTCTTTTTAAAAGGCGAGCATATAAAACGGTAGTGTTGTATAACATGTAAAAGTATGTTACAATAAGAATATAGGCCTTTCACATGTCTATAACCACACCGTTATGATGTCCTTTTAAAAAAAGACGTGCACAAATGTTTGATGGGAGCATTTTTTTTCGGACGTCCTGTAGTACGTCTGCGTGATTTACTTGTCACGTCATATTTTGGTCAGCCCATAGGACAAGTCAAAATAAGATAGACCTATAAACTATCCCGCATTACTACTTCACTGTACGCTCAACCTAAGTTATTTATTATCCATTCACATCGAAATTTACGCTCTTTCGTTGAAATTTCTAGATAAAGTTGAAAAAGGATTCGGATGACGCAATATGTGTAATTAAAGGCATTAATTTTGTCAGGGAAACATGTCAAACAAGCTTTTCTGAAGTTTAAATAAGCTCCAGTGCCGCAGGATGTTTGCTTACGCCTATCATGCTACTAATACTTTTACTCGTCGTAAGGAAGTTAAATAATAAGATCATTTAGAGATTTTTATGTCTTGTTTTGTTTCTTATTTTGAGTTTTTCAAGAAGTTTATCTTCGGTTTATGTTTTTTTCTGGTTTACTGTATATATTTTGAAAAGAAAACAATGTATTAAAAAACCTTTTTTATCAAATTGTAACCCAAGATCGTTCACTGACACAGAATTTGAGCCTGAATGTTATGTTGTCTCGATTATTACGTAACCTGCAGAACGTGTGGCGACAGGGAGACCGGGGAGACAGACGAGATTTTAAACACGTGCCAAGCAACTGACGTCAGCTGCTCGAAGGCTCATCGTGAACGAATTTTCACTTTACTTGTTCAACAGCTACGAGACACAACCGATAATTTTCTTTATTTATCAGTTCAGTGATGAGTCATGTTGCCCAAGGAACTAACCGAAGTCTAGATCAGCGAGTAAGTAAATTGTTACATATATGGTGTACGAGGTTTCCATAAAGGAAAAGACAAAGCATTCTTACCATACGCCGATATGGCCTTTCTTGACCATTTCATCTGGCCTTTGTGTTGGCAGATTCATATTTCACAGGTTTTAGCTTTTTTATTACTTGGTAGTTCCGTTAAGACAATGGATGTTTGGCGTGACTCCTTTCCGTGGACATTTGCTTAATATTTAAGGTACATTGTTGTTTGATTCACAGTTCGCTGGACTAGACTTGAACGCCGGCGGTGCACCAAGAAGCCCCGTCAACCCAAATACTTCTGAGAAAAGTAAGTAGATTGTAGTACATAAATTCAACTTTCCTTTCTATGCCAACGATTTCTTGTCTTATAAACAGCGAGATTAGATACTTCGTCGAAACGAAACTTTTCTATAAGTTTGTTATAAATTCAGTGAGAGTTTGTTGTGCACTGAAAATCGTTACTTGGCACCCAATTCGTCAACTACTCAACTGTCATTGCTAAAGTGTACTTTTTTATCATTGAGGGGAAATGTATTATTTTGTTTGAAATGACGTAGCTCAGTTGTTTTACGTACATACTAGTATAAGGTTGAGTAGCCACTTATTAAAGCTTCATTGTTTTACGGCCAAACTTGGTAGTTCTAGAACAGACCAGGTATTTTTGACAGCCAGACTCTGGTGGTCGTCGAATTACGGTATTTTCATTGCTTGGGTATTTTTCCCCATAATTGTCGAGTCATACAATCAAGTTTGGGCTGGAAGGGAAACGAAAGAAACTATAGAACTATGACATCGGGCTTTTCTTGCCGCGGAATAAAACAATCTGAGAACAGTTCTCCAGTGTTTCCACAGTTGAAATAATGTGAACCATTGTGAAGGCAGCGTTGGAAGTAACGTTTGATCTCAGTACTTCTTTGTAAATCGGAAAAAGAAAAAAATGAAATGAAAAAATAGAATATCCACAGAGGAAATACACAGGAACATAGCGAAACCCATATTAAAATAAGAATTTTAATATGATCTACAATGGCAGTTCAGATCTATGTGCAATAGTTTGAACAGAAAAGTCTATAGTCTGTGTATGGGACAGCGTACTAATTAAAAGCTTTCTTCTTCCAAAATGTTTTTTTCTAGTAGGATTAATTTCTTCAAATTAATTTTCCATCCCCATGGGTGAGTTTTCAGAGCTGGCTTTAACACCCAATTTTTGTGTGAAAAAAATAGAAAACAAACTAAACTGATGCTCAGAAACCCTTTAACAGTTTCTAGGTAATTACCACTAGAATTCCAATCCACAGATTTATGGTATAGAGTGATTAATTACAATGTAACCTGTGATGTATCAAGTGTCAAAGTGCCTTTTCCATTGACTTTTCCATTGACTTTTAATTGGTTATTCTGAAGTTGGGCTGGGGACCTGGTTACAAGTAAGCTCAAATCATGGGACTGTTTTTAGGGATGAATCTTTTGTTTTCATCTCTAAAAACAATTCACGATACAATGCAAAGCATGTTATTACTAGGTCTCTGGCACACCTGTGGAATGGTGAATTAGATGAATGATACTCACATGGCAGTGTAGAAATTGTGTCTACTGTGTAACATGAGGCAGCTGATGGTGTTACTTTTGTTATATGCTGGCCATTGGAAAATATCAAAAGTAGAGGTAGATTTTCAAGGTTTGTTTTCTAGCATATTGTTTGTGGCAGCCATCTTATGACTTATAAATCCTACCTTGATTCACAGTGGTCATCATTGAATACCCTAAATGATTTATGGGTCCAGTGCAAAGTCTTTAACTTTGCTTGTTCTCTCCATTAAATCTTCCTTTGATGGTTTGTTCAGTCAAGAAATAACACCCTAGTTGCTAGGTGCAAACCCATACAGAATCTGAGAGAGAATGAAACCAACCAGGCATCTTGGCTAAAGCTAGCTTGTTTCGGGACATATACATTTCTGGCATAGCTATGCAGCATAGTAGTTGCCTAAAATTTCATCCTTAAATTTGAGGCCTCCAGGTCTTTAAGTAAGGAGATGCAAGTTGGTAATACTATACAAGCAATATATACAATAATTTATTCATGAGTGTTTGGATGCATGTCCATGCAGTTACATGGATCAAGTTAAAAAGATTGAATCAGGAAATAAATTTAATGCAAAAACAAAATGCTTCATTGGAAAATATGGTACAACCTTATGGGTCCAAACTGGCTCAACAAAAGACTGTGGAATAGTAGGAACTTTATTTTGGCATTGAATCAAGCTAAAGGTTTTCAAGGAAGGTGGTAAAGAGATTGGGGAAGTGAAATGTTTTGTCTGCAGGGAATTTGCTACAAAAATGCATTCAATTATGTCATATAATACTCCAAGGATGAATGGGACAATGTTATAAGTTCGATAACCTAAAGAAACCTATTCAAGGCGCTGTGCAAAAGGATGCAAACCTTCTTTTTGATCAATAGATGTTTGAGGACAGATTTAAATCCCAAATTTTGATGAATTGCAGATTGGAGGAGGTTTAAAGATACTTGTGATTGACAGGAACACAATGCTTGCTTGTACACTGTTCCTGTTTCAATATAGTTTATATTTCGGTCATTCAGAACAATTCCACTGCAACGTGGATGGCCTTATTAATGACACCTACAAATTAGATGAATGTCACAATAAAAGTTCCAGTTTTTGTAGCAGACAATTCACTGCAACCCTTACAGATTCCATTGCTGACCTGCTGGAGCAAGGTCTTCCAATGGACCATTGAAGAAAGTGCAATATTTCTTTCTAATGAAGCAAAGACAAAGTTGTTTTTTCCATTTTCATGTGAGGGAAAGGTAATCAATCAAAAACTAGATTTCTTTCTGTTTCTTCTTTTTGTTCAAGATTCTCTCTGTTGTTCGCTCAAAAGCTACCATTTGTTATGATCTGACAAATTAACATACAATTCCATAATAATGTTTGATCTTTCTTTTTTGTAAAATATATATTTGTAATAAATTATACATGTAACAAGGCTGTAATAAATGGCCAGCCAATGTCCAAAAAACGCTTCTAAAAATGTTTGATGGCATTTTTTGTTAGAAGCTATAACCACTACAGATAGTTAGATAATACTTAAATCAAAGTAGTTAGGATGGTTACCACATGAGATTTAATGTTTTGTGTTGAAAATCCAAGGATTTTCTACAGACTATGGAGGTGCCAATTGAGTCTTACTAAAAGCAGAAGTCAGATTTTCCTTGGGTGCTGCTATGCTTACTTTAATGAAGTTGATTGGCTGTTAGAAAAGATCTAACTAATGAGTACATGTGAAGAGTGAGTATTACTGTGCTGTTAAAAGGAAGTTAAACAGTCTAGACTATAAAAATAAATTTTGTTTTTATAGCAGTTAATTGAAATAGACAGTACCTGGATGTCTTAGTTTATCTAGTTTTTTATTTGTCCCAAAGATCCATGTTATTTAGATCAGAGGTTATCATTGAAGAAGGTAAATTATTAGTTGTGTAACACCATGTGAAGGCATCAACTTTCAAAAAAAGGAGCAAGAACATTCTTCTGATTACTGTTTTACGATGAAAACACATAAGAAATTCTTTCAGAATCCAGCAGTTGTCTTTTTTGTGGAAACGTCAAATGTGAAAACCTTAGCCACCATTCCGGCAAGTACTGAGACTGTTGTTGAAGATGCCATCTGAGAAATGGGAACTGCCCATGTTCCCCACATGTACAGAACAAAACCAAAAACATTCTACGATGATGTGCAGCAAATCCTTGGTGAATAGGCTGGATTTGTTTGACCAATTGACCCAAAGGCATATCCACTCATATATCCAAGGGATGATTGTATAATGCATACTGCCTCTCCTACAAGATAACATTTACATCAATCAGCTCACAGTGCCCTTTGCATTACAAACAAAATATAGAATACCTAGGTCATGAGGTTGGTGGGAAAAGACTGATCAGGAATAAACCATAAAAATCATCTCTTATAATATGTACAGACTTTGTCCATAAATTATACTTGAAGGTACTGATGTTTTAAGTTCTGACCACTATCCATCAGTTAAGTTGAACAATAAGACATGTAACATATACTCGGCTTAAAGGAAACAAAATCTTACTTTCGAACACACAGACGTTGTTCTCACCCTGCCCCAAGCTACAAGATCAGAAAAACTTGTTGATCTACAGAATGTATTTCATACACCTGGTCACACCATAGGGATGGATTCAGTTTGAATGGAAGTGTGGGTAGGTTCCACCTGAACTTGTACCTAGCTCACCTGGTCATATTGTCCTTACTGGCTGCAATAGTATCCATGTCTTGGGAAAAAACTATTGATTGGAAAGTATTGCTCACTGCAGTCACATGTGAGGACCCAGCAATAAGCAACCTCATTAGGATATGAAAATTGCCACAGCAGGAACCCTTGCCCAGGATAGGATGGATAAATTTCACAAATCTGATTATGCTTACCTACCAGAAAAAAGGCCAATATCACTTTTTAACAAGTTCTGCAAATAGAATTTAATACTTGGTAAGGAGAAAGTAAAGAGTGGATGGAAGCAAAACTGAAGAATTCAGTTGGTTGCTGGCACATAAGTATAATTTACAACAAATGCTACCTTTATGGGAAGCTTCCGGGGGAACAACTAGTTTGGGATACCCCCAAACAAAAATTAGTGGATGGACAGTTTCTGATATTTGTCTAGAAGTTGTATAGACAACTTGTGCATCAATATCAGTATGCTATATCCATTAAATTTCATGCAATTGTACAAAAAAGTGTTTGTACAAAGAACACTGAGCTTGTACAGTCTTCAAAAGTTACAAGCAATGTTTCCCTATCTGTGTAAAAATGTGGGATGCTGCATAGGCAGAAAATAAAACAGCATTTCTGCACATTTCACTCTCCGAAGAAAGCCTGGGGCCTTTGCTTGAAACATTACAATTTTTTTACATATATTTGGCAGTCTACCAATCTTTAACTTTCCCTATCAGTGACTGTGGATACAACACAAAAGATTGTAGAAATACATGTATAATTCAACTGTGGACTACATATTATGTATATTTTGTTGCCAGGTAATGTAGTAAATATCATAATACTCACTGTCATAGCACTGTATCTTCTATTACAATTCCAGCTCATGTCTTCTTGTTGTGGTTGTTGGGCTTTGCTCTTTCTTATTGGCTAGCTTCAGTGAACTCTTTGAAGATAGCCAATGAAGTCAAGTATTTGTTGCATAGCAACAAGCAATCTGAATTTTGAAAGAGCATTTGATCCACACCAAAGCACATAGAGAGGTTATAAGAAAGTCTTAAACTTACATACTCATATTCCAAAATTGCAGTGGTAACTCCTCTAACTTCATGAATAATAAAGGAAGCTGTCTGGCATGGTTACATGCTTCTAACAAAAAATGCAATCAAGAGTTACATTTTGCAAACTTGCCTGGCCGACTTTAAACACTAGATATCTGTTGGGTGTGTGGTGGGGGTGTGTGTGTATGTAAGATATTCAGTACTCTGTCAAATAGAAAAAGTCAGTGCACTCTACCTACATTTGCACTGATAATAACAATTCTTCTGAAAAAGTCTGAAATTTTTTGGAAAAAATTGAAAAAAAGAAATGCAAAGCTGTTTTGGAATGCTAATTTGGACCCTGAGATTGTGCCTTTGCCTTGATAGGCTTATCTGGCCTGACTTCTCACATCAAAAAAAGGGACAGCTAGAAACTTACTGGTTTTGAACATTTGTACCTTACAACTGGCAGGGTTCATCTCTGACAAATAAACTTGAGTGGCATCCAGCCAGAATAAAGTACTAGTGTGTGCCCTTGCCCCTCAATGGGTTAAAACGACTTTATTCCTTGATAAAAAGTAACCTTACCAAGGAGGTGCATACTGTACTATACTGTTTGAGGGAAGTTAATGGCAACTATCATGTTTATAATATGGTTTTTATTCCTTTCTGGTGCAATTTTTGAATTTATGGTAGCAATGGGCAGGTCTGGTCATCTGAGGTGCCCAACTGTGTGCAGGCTCTTGTCATGCATGTTAAGATGCTGAGAAGCATATTTCTCCACATACCTCGTTTGTTGTGGGAGCATGAAATCACACATATCCAGGAAAATTGCTAAATAGTCATGCAGTTTTTGTGTCAATAGAGTATTACCAAAACCAATGATCAATGACATGAGTTGGAAAAACTATGTTGAACAAACCTATAGTGAGTTAGATGACTTCATGGAGAAGGCAGGGACATCGGAAGAGTTGCTGAACAGTTACACTGGCAAATTTACTTTTGGCCTTGAAACAAAGCAAGTTCACAGTACAGGATTTACCTGAAGGAGGAACACAGATGGAGAATGCCAGCTAACAGCAAAAATGGGACTTGTGTCAAGTCTGGAATGTGTCATTCTTCCAGAGCTTTCAAAGTTGCCTCTGATGCCAAGAGATTGATGGCCAAAGACCTCACAACACTTCTTTGAAAGAGATTTCCCAAGATGAATATTGATATTTACAACGTCATGTGCATCTATGACCCTTGGTATTGGAAAGAAAATCCAGAATATAGTGTCAATGAGCTATGCACCCTTTTTGCAGAGATTTAAAGACCCTTTATTAGCAGCTGGTGTCAACGAGAGGCAACTACTTGCTAACTGGTGAACATTTCAAAGGTTTGCAAGATGTCAAATGGCAAACTTTTTAAGGAGGCAAAGGTCCTTTGGCAAAAGGTCTTGACGTTCAAATGGCTTGAATTCTCAAACCTTTGCCTTGTGATTGAACTGATAACTTGCATTGCTGGTTCTAATTAAGCAGTTGAGAAGGCCTTCAGCTTGTTGACTCTGTTGCTAAGCAATGAACAATTATGCATGGTCCACTTACTTTTGTTTAAAATGATTTCATTGAGTTGTTTTGTTTAAAATAACTCAATTTTTGCCATTGTTATTTTAGTCTCAAATGCCTATTATTGTAACCCACATGCCTGACTAAATTATGGTGCATGATGTCCTGTGTGCCTGCAAATAGTCTCCCGGCCAATCCTGAATGGAGGTGGGTGGGTTTTATTTGAATGGGAAAACCCTTCTTTGGCTGTGTCACTGTTTACTGCACCAGTTTGCACACCTCATTGGTAATGGCAACATTTACTTATAAAAGGCAAAAGCATTAAAATAATTCAATTAAATTGTAACTCTTATCAGGATGGGATGACTGTGGAATAAACCCACTGGTAATTAACATTCTATTGAGCTGTAAAATTGTCATTTTACCTACTGTAGTTGACCGGGTAAGCGCCCATCTTCGAGCAAGCGCCCACCCCCCTGTTTAACAAAAACGTAATTTTCCGGGTTA
>JBAHVQ010000407.1:27789-39210 GCA_036872915.1 Nanipora kamurai | reverse complement strand
TATTAAGAGTATTAAAATGGTTTTGTTCGCTTTCGTATAAAGTCAAAGTGACTTTATACATATAAAATCGCTTTTTCACGTAAAGCACATTTTTCTCGTGTAAGCACCCACTGCTCGTGTAAGCGCCCATCCCCTTCTTTTGATGAAAATTAAAACATCGTGATGGTGGGCGCTTACCCGGTCAACTACGGTATTTTTAAAATTGCCCTGAGCAATTCTATTGAGAAATTTGATGTTGAAGCAACAGTTTAAGCCAAAAGGGTTAGGGGACAGCTGAAAACTTTAAACGATGAAATGCTTCTGCTTTTCATGTCAGTATTTTTTTCTCTCTTTTTGGACAGATGGTATCTTCCTGGCAGTGACATTAAAATTGCCATTGATAACATTGACTAAACCAATCAATTGACTGAAGAGGGCCTAAATATTAAGTTTAAGTTTATTTTAAAAGATGCTGTATGATTACAAAACTGGCTAAATGGCTAAAAAGTTGTAATCCAATTAATTGTGATGTGTAGATGATTGTTCTTTTTATGATGGAGTGTTGCTTGTACTGTACTACTTGTATACCCTAATGTAATTTTTTATTTTCTTTGTAATAGCTTACATTCCTCCTCATCTTCGTGGGGGTGGAGGAGGTGGAAGTAATTTTCGTGAGGTTTCCCAAGATGGGTATGGTAACAGAGGTGGCCGAGGTAAGATTGTCTAGGTATTGCATAGTTGTTTATTAGGGGGAAAAGTTGTTCAAAACGAAAAAAAACCACATTGTTTCTTTAGCAATTTTGTCAAAGATTAATTTACAGACATGTCAGTACATGAGGTTTGAAATTTTCAGCAGTATCCATGTCGGATACTTGGCTGTCAGAATCTGGTATCCCCCTTGAAATCCAGTATCCCATGTTTGGGTACTTTGTAATCTAATTTGCAGTATCCATACAAGGCAAAGTAATGAAATTAAGTATCCTACAAACACAAATTTGTTGAATTAATGACCTGACTTCCAATTATTCACTTCATATTTTATTCTATGTCAGATATCTTAACATTTTTTGATTTTGTTCAATGTCGTTTACATTGCAAATGTAGTGGACACTTGTGCCACTTGTACATATAAAACGTGCACCATTTCTTGAGAAATTATGTTACATTTTGTGCAAGATAAGTAAATTAGAAAACATCTCTTGAGTGGCAGTGCATAAATGATCATCTTTTAAGACATGGTCAGAAATAGTTGATTTAATAATGTTATTATCTTTCAGCAAAAGCTAAATACTGTATTGATGTTCTTCAGAATTTTGTTGAGATGAACCGTTTTTAAAACTTACACTGTTAGAAAGAGCAATAAATTCTGTTTAACACATGGGACTTGCTATTCTGACGAATTTGACAATAGCTTCGCAATCAAGAGTAGTGTGGATCACTATGCCTAATCACCTGTTGGTTTCTGAGAATTTGCTTGATGATTGTTTAGCTTGGCGATGGTCATGCTGCTTCTTCCCTTCAACATGACTGACAAATAAATGAATGTTCTAGCAAAAGTTGTCCTACCCATATGCTTGCCAACTTTCAGGAAGGTTGCGTGACTATGTCTTAAGTTTCTGGGCAGTGCAGATGACTCATTTATGAATATTAGAAAGTTCCTTAGATTAGCTTCTTAAAAAAAATTTTAAGCAGGGGCTAATTTTTAAGTCACGTTTGGATTTTATATGACATTTGCTGTGCTCGGCACCATTAGTGAGTGTGGGTTGGCTCCATATCAAAAATGTTTTATGGATGTTAGTAATCTGACAAAGTTTCATCAAAGTGAACAATTTTGGTTGATAACTGCTGGACTAATACCCTACTTTAAAGTTCCATATATTTTAAACCTTCATAACTTTTCAGCACATAGGCTGATTTCGATAAAATAAACACCAAATTGTCTAGCATGGGCAGATAAATATGTTGGCTTCTATTCCATGTTTCTTTTTAGTTAAATTTTTTCATTTATTTTTTTATTCACATCTTCCTCCTCGCAACATTTTTTTCCTGGCATGGGCAGATAAAAAACATTGACTAGTCTCTCTTATTTCCTTGGGTATTGTTTTGTTTCAACTTGTTGTGTACATGTATTACCTTTTGCATATTACCATGCCTTTGAGGCCTCTGATGTGATCTCCCTTTTTCGGTTAACTGATCGAAGTTTTAAAATAGCAAATATCTATCCATAATTTACATCTCATTAACTACAGGATGTCCCAAAAAAAGTGCCACAAAATTGAAACCACAAGAAATCTGTATCCTCTTGGATGCTGAAATTTAGTATATGTCCTGTTAAAGTATATGCCAGGGAATTTTATTTCTGAAAATTGTCTCGAATTTTACCTCAATTTGCACAAGTTTTGAAGCTTTTCAAAAAGTCACCTAATGTACATTTATTCAATGAGGAAATTTCACAAGATGTGCTCAATATGCGCACCATTGCAATTCAGACATTCATTTGGCCAGATCTTTCCTTGTTTACATTGGGAACAGTTCCTTCAGCTCGAAACGTCTTTACAGTCCTCCATATCGTCTTTCGGTCAGGACCCTCTTTAACTCCAAAATGACGTTGATATTCCCGTCTAGTTTTCACAATAAATTTGGTTTCAAAGTAAAATTCCGCCAACTTTCCTTTTTGCTCTGTTGTAAGTGGCATACTTCATGGATTGCTCTCTAACTTTATCACAAATTCTTAGCATATATCTACAATTTCTTAAAAAATAAAAGAGTTCTGATTAAGAATTGTAGATTGAGTCAAATAATTATGTGGCATTTTTTTGGGGACACACTGTAGCTTGCTATCGATTTTTAAATTCTGATGGTCATAATTTTGTCTCATTATTTCTTCCCACAATCAAACATAACCTACCTTTTCCACATTTTACATTTCTCTCCTACAAAGGGCCTTCACTCGAAATGTCAATTTCTCTAAATTTAAGTTCTAGCAGTTTTCCTGCCCTTTTGGTTATCTGCAAGCTGTTCTATACTGCCTACACAGCTTTCTACTTTTATATTGCTCTTTTAAATTACCCTGAATTTATTTAAAAGAGCTCAAAAAGCTCTTTTAAACTAACCTGGAGTTTCAAAGAGCTTTTTGACATAGTCAGTACTACTGAAATAGTACAGTATTACTACTACAGTACTAGTTTAGTTGTAATAGTGGAAAACCCACTGCAAATTGGAATTTATGGCTGTGGTCCCTAACAGCAGGCAACTGAGCCTGCATTACCGGTTCTATCCAGAAATTTGTTTGTTTCACTTCCATGAATAATAATACCCAAACTATTGATATACTCTGCCATGGTAAATAGAAATACAGTATGCTACAAAAACGATTTTGTCTCAGCTGTTCTTACAGCCTCACTGCATTCATCTGTTGCAAAGTGAGAATTGTTAATTCAAACCCTGGAAACTAAATGATATGTAATAATGTTAGAGATAAATTTGTAATAGGCACACTGTTTTTCTTTTGAACATTTTGTACTGCTACATTTTCTGGTTGTTTTTGAAAAACATAACCAGAAATTGTAGCTCTTATAAATTTTAAAAATTTGTCAATATTTATTGAAAATATTATGTGTTACATAGCTTCATCAGTTGTGCATAAAACATGAATATCTCATTAGTAAGCACAGATATTTATTATCTTTACAGTACGGGAACCAACACAGCCGTCCAGCTAAATTCAGATGATATGTATTCCGGTACCTTTCTGTGGGGCACGCAGTTTAATGTGCTCTTAACATTGAAAAGAGGTCATTAAAGGGATCAGAGTTTACAGTATTACGTAGACTAGTTGACTAAGATATTTTCATTACTTCTTAAGGATATTACCGATCCTCTAGTTATGATCGTGGTAATAATTACGGTGGTAATTATGGTGGTGGAAGAAACAGTTACGGTGGTGGATACGGTGGTCGTCGAGGTGGTGGCGGTGGTGGATACAAAGAAAGAAACTTCGACGCTCCAAAAGGTTTTGTTTCAAATAATCCATATTTTAGAAGGATAATGTACGGTCACCTGTTGTATTGATTCTTGTAAAGCGGTTTTTTCCTGATAATTGTCAAAGCAATGCTTTGTTTGAAGAACTCTTATTTTTGGAAATGCTTTTTTTTAGCTTCATTGAAATGGTATTCTAAGTAATTGGTTACAGAAAGCAAAATTTGATACCTCGAAATTAGTTGTTTCTCAACATTCAAATTCTGATGTTGTTTGGTTCTATGGAATGGCAGTTATCCCCAGCAAAAATTACTTTGCCTGACCTTGCTTTGATTATGGTATTTTCTGTCGTGTTATTTATCATCAATAGTATTATTGTAGCACAAATACCTTCAAGGCCTTTTGGAGGCTAAAAGGTACATGTAACTTGTTCGCCTGGTGGCCTAGATTTTCTCAAATCGTATAGGCTCAAAATTAAGTGATCTGATAGTTTTCTTTTTATTAAATAACTTTCAGATCCGTGGATGTCACTTCCTCCAGCAGAAGAATGGTCAAAACTTCTACCAAGGAATGAGCGAGTGGAAAGGTATTTAGCGTAATTTAGTTAATTCAAATTACCAATACATGCCCCTATAACTCTGTGAATTGTCTACTCTGAGGTTTTAGCCACCAACTTTGTGAGAAATAATTCAAGTCTTTGAAGTTCCAAAAACAAAACACTATTTTTCATTTAATGCAATTCATCAGCTATTATCACTATCTTTTTTTCCCTCCCCCGATGGTCTGGGGCCATCACCAATAGTCGTAGATTGTCGAGAACGTTCGGATAATAAGGAGGGAACGTCAATAAACCTTACTAATAAAGAAGACTGCGATTTATATGCCTGAACGTTCTAGCTGGCTAAAATGTAGGAAGATCACGTTTCTAAATATCGAACTTCGAGGGAAGAAATCCTCGAACTGACATAAGTTCTGGTAACAAGTTAAACATTCTTCAGTATTATTCGAGTTAATTTAAGTTCTCAATGCATTGTGGTCAAATGTACATCCGGTATACATTGGTAGCGTCTGTTTGAGCATTGGTAAACTTTCACTCGTTGTTGCTTTACCTGGCTGTCAATAACGTAGACATTTCGTAGGATAACTCAAACGGCTGTGTCAGTTTTTCATGAAACATTTCTCAGACGATCAATACCTGAACTGGGTGTTTGGAACATTCTCAAGAAACATTAACTCTCTTAAATGTAAAATTGTATGCTCTGCTCTTCACAACGAATTGGATAACATCAACCGCTGATGGCCTTACTTTAGATATCAAAACACACGTGCTTTGATGTCAAAGTACAGTGTACGTGTGTATTCGGTCGATGTTATAAAACTCATAGTGAAGAGAAAGGTAGAGTTAAATTTTCTTAAGATTCTCTCGAACATCTACTTCGGAATGTATTCGTTTGAGAAGGATATAAAACACCATGCTATCGTTCTTAAGATGGGTCCCGAGACAATTTTAATGTGTGTTTCAGCGACAATAACGCTACCATCACCAATGTATTTGTCTCCGCACATATATTTGATCTGGAGTTTTGTTTTGTTGGCAGACAGACAATTTTATTTGATACAGCAGAATTCTGGATAAGAAGTGTTAAAGGCGAGTAAAAAGCCAAAGGATTCAGGAACTACTATCAATGAAAACAGGAAATCCAAATGTATCGAGAGAAGGCCCTTTGTCAGAGTGAAACGTTTCCCTCTATGGTGACGGGTCTTCTCCCCCAAATATTAAGATTTTCAGTTATCAGTTTCAGCAGTTGTCGACATAGTGGGTTTTTAATTTGTAATTTCGGCTTTCAGTTTCAATCGAAATGGTGGTGTCCTCCTCAAGGGCCTTACGGAGCATTTTGGGAGGAACACGAGAGTTACAATTTTAACTTTGTCAATAATGTTAAATGTAAATACAACAACACAAAGTTTGCCTCTGTTCTGTGTGTGATCTATTATTTTTCGAAACTTAGGGTGGGCAATTCCTCGGGCTTAGAGGGTTGCGAAATTTTTAAACACTTCTGTCCGGCGAATAATTTGTGTATTAGCTTAAGTGAATGATACTTATTGACGAACGACAAACTATAGCTGGAAGTTCGTTGGAAGCACTTTTAATTCAAATTGAATTTCTTTGGAAATATTTGTAATTACTGCACTACTTATTAACATTTTTAAAGTGGGCGAAATTAATTTCAAATTAATTAGTCCATTATTGCCAAGATTCATTGGGAATTATCATAATTGAAAATCATCAAATCGTACTATAACGGAACGGCAAATTCTTTAGATAACAGAAAGATTTTGGGACACCCTTAGATTCACCTATGGAATCGATTTTGAAATTAGTTTACCACAACTTTACTCCAACTGTATTTTTGAAGTGACTTCAACTAAAACTTGAGGAACTTTCTACATCTTGCTTGCTTTGATTACATTTGATTGCTTTAATTTCATTGTTTATCTACATATGAATATGCATTGTGTACGATGAAAGTGGAACACTAAATAACTGAGTATGGGTAGAATCTTCTACTCTTCTGAGTGCTGCTTAACTAGTTCAACTGTATGAACCACTTGTTTCAATTGTTCTGTTTATTTCGTTGAGCAAACTAGTACATTTTACACCTGGAATTCTACTTGTCAATCCAATGGAAGAATTTTACTAAATCTGTATTTTGCTTCCGTTACAGAGAGCTGTACGCAGGCTCCAACACTGGGATCAATTTTGATAAATACGAAGACATCCCCGTGGAAGCCACTGGTGATAAATGCCCGACACATATAGAAAATGTAGGTGGTACATAAAGTATTTGTGTTTGAGATGTTTGTTTTTGAAGAGGTTAAGAGGGTTGGCAACTGTCCTGAACTATCCTCGTGTTTGGGCCTTCTAGTACTTCATAAGCCTTTCAAAAGACCATTTTGGTAATACCAGTCGTGTTCAATCTCAGGAGGTAAACAAGCAGCTTTGGCGCGTAACAAGAAATTGTAATTTTGTTCTTGTACCTCCTGAGTGGGCTGGATCTACCCGTAGTACACGGGGAACTTGGTATTATTAAAGTGGTCTGATGGAAAGTATTCTTCTATAAGTTTGCTCCACGCCTTGAAAACCCTTAAGTCTGTGAATTACTCATGTAAACTATACTCTGATTTTGTCAGGAAGAACTACATTCAAAATCAGCACATTAGGTTTTCCGCAAAATCCGAAAACATTTTATTGCGAAGTTTGTGTTTTTCACTTGCTTGGGGAAACAGAAAGGATGGGAAGCATGAAGATGTTTTAAACAAATTCTTAATCTCCTATGGAATGAAAAGATCTTAAATATGATGAGGAAAATTGTTCACGTTTGATGTCGACGTGTATGTTAGCATTTATGAAAATTTGCTCGTTTACGTAAGCTATGTAACATCGATTTCGTGAATATTTTTGTAAATCCTTTATCATAGTCGTGACCATTGATAACCCATGTTTATCGTGCGGAGTAAGCCTTGATGCCATTCTTTTGCATTCCATTGGATTTTCCTCATTCAGTTTGTGCAAAGAGCGTTACAACAAAGAAAATTCCATGGAATTTAAGAGTGGTGTCGAGGCTTACCCTGCACGATAAGGGTCTATCAGGGAATAAATCTCCCCTCTGGAACGATAGAAATGGAGGTAATTAAGATATTACTGACGCTACGGTTTATGTGACGAGGTAGTGATCTCACCTCAGTACGTAGGGTGCTAATGCTGCCGTATTTTAATTCCTTTTTTCCGCTGCAAATTTTAGTTCGCTGACTGCAGTGATCTGGGAGAAGTCATCACAAATAACATCGCGGTACGTAGATCGCGTAGTCGTTCTCCCGTGTTATATTTAGTGTCGTGCGAAGTTCTTTTGTCCCGAAATATCGTATTATCTGTTTTCAATTTTAGTTGTGCCAATATTCAAAACCAACTCCGGTACAGAAGTATGCCATTCCCATTATCAAAGGCGCTCGAGATTTAATGGCATGTGCTCAGACAGGTAAAAAGAAGTCTTGTGGTTACGGTGTAATGTGATCGTTATAATGTTTTGACTAGTGCTAACCACTACTGATGGATCCCGACTGGGGTAGCTACAATTCAGGACCCGACGAACAACCTTGTTCCCACTTAGTTTTTGTGATCAAGTTCGAACCTTTTCCAATTATTTTTGAAGCTTCCTTTCATTTAGATCCATGATTAGGAACTATATTCTGGCCAGTCACGGTCGATTAACTCTCTTTCTCTGTCGCTCTCTCTGTCTCTTTCTGTCTCTGTCTCTGTCACTTACTGCTCTTACCTGTATGTATGTCTGTCTCGATATCCTTGTGTCCGTGCGATTTAGTTATTGTTGGTATAAATCTGTGTAACGGAATACATTAGAAATTTGCTTGAAGTGTGGTAGAAAAGGTTTCAGCCATTTTGATCTTGTTCAGTCAAAAGCCAAGAAGTAGCACTTTCTTGAGAAGTAGCACTTTCTTGAACTGCTTTTTGGTTTAGTTTGATTATGCATTTGTGTTCATTCCTGTTCAGAAGAGAACAATTCATCTCAATAGTTAAAAAAAATATAAGTGCGGTAAAGGATCAGTTAAACATTTTATGGCGCCTATTTTCGTGATTATGTACGTTTTCGACCCTAATCATTTTTGTGTTTTTGGTTTGCGAATTTTACTTTTGGTTTTTGCTGATCGTTTCAATATGTATACCGGTACCATGATGGACAACTGAATTATGATTTTAATTCTAAACATATACCGAGTGAGACGATTGTATCGAGTGGCTGGACTGTCTTAGCCTGTCAAAAAGATTTGCCAGAGGTGACGAAAGAGAAGGTCAGCCTCCACGGCAAAATCGGCCTCAATACGTGATACCAACTTAACGACAGTTGAAAAACAAGCCCTCAAACGACTAAAACGTGAAGAGAAGATTGTTACACTAGCATCAGACAAAGGACGCGTTACTGTTGTTATGGACAAGACAGATTTCTATGACAAAATGGACGCACTAGTTAACGACAAACAAACCTACCAACTACTTAAACGAGACCCTGCAACATCACTTTAACAAAAACTTAACAATAAAGTTTTCTCGATGAGGAAAAGTAACACGATCACTCAACAAACTTACTATCGGCTCAGATGTTCGGTACCGCGATCACCACAAGCACTAAATACCCATGCGACCTATCGTTTCATTCAGTGGATCGCCTACTTACGAACTTTCCAAATACTTAACTATACTGCAGCCACTAACCAACAAGTCACAACATAAACTACAATCTACTGAAACCTTCGTTAACAACCTCAAAACAGTACAAATGCCATGAACTACAAACCAGTGTCTGTTGACGTGAAATCATTTTTACCAGTATTCCGCTTCAATTGACACTAGAACGCACTGAAACTGCCATTAACAAATCTACTCACATACTTCCTTTACCGACAAAAGACATCATGGAACCACTGAAACTTTGCCTCACGTCAACTTACTTTTGATACAGCAGTAAATACTACCAACAGTTACGTGGAACAGCAATGGGCTCGCTCGTTTCTGTTGTGGTTGCTGAAATTGTGATGCAATCCATGCAGGAAAGCGCCCTTGCCACTTACAAACACACGTTATCTTTTAGGTTTCGTTACGTTGACGACACGATTACTGCACTACCTGAAGACGAGATTGACGATTTTCATGGCCACATTAACGAACGTAACAGTCACGTTGAATGTACCAAAGAGAACGGAGCAGTTCCTTTTGCGGGACTGCTTGTGGGTAATCAAAATGGTTGGGAAACTGCCAGCACTTAAGAATAGAGAAACTGACGTTTTGAGCGAAGGCCCTTGGTCGGAGTGAAACGTGAGACTGGACTGTTTAGGAAGTCGTGACAACAAACTACGGACTACTGTTTGCAGAAAACTATCGGGCCAATCGTCTTACAATCATGTTGCAATCCAACATACCAAGTGTTTTACGACCCTACAACATACGAGTAGTGCGCAAACCGATCACAACTTTACGTCGTGTGCTGACTAGCCTTAACCACAGAGAACAACCACATGAAAGACAAGGTGCAGTTTACAAAAGTCCAACTGTCTAGCCACGTATATAGGTGAGAATAGCAGAAACTTAAGTATATGACTCACAGAACACAAACGAGCGACAAAAAATGGAGACAACCAACCACATTCCCGAGCCCCACCGGCAAACCAAACACAACATCGACGGGAAATCGGCACAATGCATTACTTACATCATCAAGTACAAACGACTCACACTAGAAAGTTGGTATACGAACTTGGAACAAAACCTGCTAAACCGATCCCAACAACTACCGGGACCTTACCAACGAGTTATTCACAAATTCAAACTTGTGAACAGTCAATAGACATAACACTTCGACAAAAAGTGATCGTTAACGCCCAAACATCCACGCCCTCAAACCTTTCACAAGCAACCACCCCACCTCTGACTCGTACGACCGTGCACTTATGACGCACGTACCAGATACAACCTGACATTTACTCTTCACTTTGAAGATTGCTATCAAAACGTCAGCCACTTTTAAACGATAATAAAAATAACACTTTTCTGGAGATTAATTATTCTGATCTCAATGCCAGTATATTCCAGTCTTTTCTTAAAGTTGTTTGGGGTTGTTAGTGCTCGGATTACTACGGGGATTATCGTTACTTTCATTTTCCATATTTTTAGTTCGCTCGCTAGGTCCCGATATTTCCCATTTTTTGCAATTCTTTTTCCTCGATTCTGCTATCAAATGGTACTGTAAAATGTATTGTTTGGTAACCACTATTTTCCTTAGTAACAACAACGATATTTGGTCTTCTTGTTTCTGTTATGTGATCTGGTTCTGGTGTTTTTTCTTGCAACTTTTTATTGATTGATATTATTCTTGCAAACTTTCTGGTGAATCTTCATTCCTACGCCCTCGTGCCTCCTCTTATATTCTTTTTCGTGCCAATTTAGGGCACTTGCTTACCACGTTGATCGATACTTTCAACCGCTTCGCTGCACATTCAACATTTACTTTATTCTTGCGTGTTACATATTTTCGCCTTCATTCATTTCATTGTAATTGCTTATTCATGAGCTGCCATAATGTGGGTCTCTTCTTTCTTTCAGTCTGTCTAACAAATTGCCCATGCAATGGACAATTGTTAGACAGACGAGGCTTTTTCTCTCCATTGTTGCTTTCTTCTATTTTACTTCCTATTTGATGCTCCATTTCTGTTTTCATTCTCGCTATTTCTGTTTTTATTACGCACAAAGACACGTAGACTTGCTTGAACGTACGGTGGTGATTTTTGCGCAAGTCTACAGAACATGAAAGTCTCTGTATCGTCTGATAGAAGCAAGTCATGTCTATATGGTCCCCCCACGAAGAAAATTCTGGCGGAAACCCTGGTAATTATTAT
>JBAHVQ010000407.1:7165-19558 GCA_036872915.1 Nanipora kamurai | reverse complement strand
TTTGGCAGACAGCTAGTAGTATAATACAAATCTAACTATTTTCCATGAAATTTGCTGAAGCACCTACTTTTGTTCACGCAAAGGAAAACCTGGCATTTGCTGCACTTGAACATTGTTTTCCTTTTACAACCCTCCATTTTGCATCGTTGTGCATTTGGGATGTCCATAAAGATCGGCCAATGATCATATTTGTCAAATCTTACACTTTCAGGTATATAAGATGCTTTCACTCTTTTCTTCAAAGGTGGTTGCTAATGGTCTGATTCACAACCTTCTCGGTTCCCGGCCAGAAGCGTTAGGCATATATTGGTTAGGAATTGTAGATAACTATCTGTTCATCCCATTTCTTTGTAAATTATTCATGCATTAACAGCACGTTGACTGATTAAATGCCAGGCAATTTTTAGATACCATTTTCTCGAATGATATTTTGTGCGATACAGAGCTGGCATCATGTCTGAAACATTTCCAAACGCCTTCTTTATATCAATGGTTATGTTGGCTGATTCTTTAATTGCAACTATTGTTAATCAGTTGCATAGTCTCATACAACTGAGTCTGTTCCAAAATCATCTCCATCAATTCATCTGTTCAAAGATACTGAAAAATCCATTGGTGTACTATTCTTTGTCAAGGTGGTACTAAGTGCTGGATCCAAAGTAAGTTTTTTTTCTTTAATCTTTGATTGATTAGGAATAATCCACTTAGGTTTACAATTTTTCAACCATTTGAACACCACCTCTTCATCATCAGATTCAGATGCTGATGCTTGATCTTCAACAGCTCTCTGCCGTTCAGCGTCCTCTTTTATAATAATAAATTAATGTTTTTTGTATAATTCTTCAACAGGACAAGTACAAATATTCTGCTTCAAAATTTTTCTGATACAAATATTCAATATAGTATGTGGTACCCACCAGGTGACAATTCAGTTGTGTCTTCTTCAGAGCCAACTATAAATTTTCACCTTGATCAGTCTCTGCTTCTGATTCTTTACTCACTTCTGCTGGTGGAATTTGTAGAATATTTTCTTGACCATCGTTACTTTTAGACCCATAAAATTATCTAAATATATGTATACAAATTGGTTAAGACATAATATTTTATAAATAATTACAAAACTTTTACTACACATATATGTTGTCTTCTCATATTACAATTCTCAGTGCGTAAATGCACAATGTCCAGTAAACTGGACAAAAAAACAAAATACTAAAATTGTCGCAAAAATACAAGTATTCTCTAACGAAAAACGATAACAAAACAACATTCAGACATTATTCTTAACAAAACTGCAAAGATTATTTAATTTCCATAAAAAATTTATTCATCCCACTTAAAATTCAAAAACCTACCTCACGCCGGTCGTGCATCTTGACGCCATCTTGAAAACAATATATATAAAAGCGGACTCAACATTTTTACTTCCTCTTCAAGTTCGAGTTCTCCACGCGTGAAAATGACACTCGTGCAATTTGAAAGTGAATGGTTCTTGCGCAATCCGTCAAAACGCATTGTCTAGTGTACTGGACGCGACGCAGTAATAGTACAGCAAAAGAGAACCACAGACCAAGGAGAAAGCCGCAGAAGAAAATCCAAAACATTGTAATTTCCTACCCGGAAGACACGCTTTAGTGCATCGATTGACTTTGCGATGAAAGCACAATGACTTAATCGCTCTGCAATTTGACCAAGTGGATGTTAGCGTCAAGAATGAAAACAAGGAGAAGCGTTGCTTACGTTGTAACAGTGTTGTAAAGTAAATCGGCTGTTTGAGTACCAAGTAAATTACAATGATTGATAAAATTGACATGTCACAGGCGCTTTGGTTTTCTAAATTTAGCATGAGTGGCCTTATTAATGGGGTGAAATTATTCTACTGTTTGGGATTTTAAAATGTGGCCGTTGGCCGTATTAACGGGTGACCGCATTAACGGGGTTTTTTTATAAGAAAATGTATGGCCGTTTTTCCCGGACAAAAGAAATTGGCCGTAATAACAAGGTGACCGTATTACCGAAGTGGCCGTATGGCGGGGTTCCACTGTACTGACCGGAATCTATCCTGCATAGCAGGCTGTTGTGCGGAGGGGAGATCCTGAATCGGAAGGGAAACGGAGGAGTACTGGGGCGATGGAGTGGAGGGTGTAGAGGGGAGGAAAGCCTGCTAGCAGGCTGAGCACGATCTTCATAAAATCAAGGAAGCAAAATAGTAGTAATAGAAAACTAATATTAAGTTAATATAGGCTATAAAATGTATAATTCATATGAAGGTTATAGGCCAAAAATCCAATATTCTGATTTCCAAAAACTATCCTTTGACAGATTAACTATCCTGTATATCCTTTGAGTCTGATCATAAGAAATTTCCTGTAAAATGATGGAAGTTAAGTTAATGAAACTTTTTACCGTTTTTCACAGGAACAGTTAACATTTAGAGAAAGTTTGCACTCAGTCAAACATATCTACTGTGCAACAAAAATATAGAAGCTACATCTCAGCTAACGAATAGGCCAACTAACCATCTTTATTGAACAAGATGACGTTTACTCCTTGCATTCGTCTTTATCGTTCGATCTTCTACGACAAACACTTCTGAGTTAAATTCTTCTGTAGCTTGCCTGTTTTTCGTACTTCTGTTGAATAACACGATAAACTTCACCATATCGATATTTTTCAGCCAAATTTGGTCCACGAGGGTGGTCATCTCTCCTCACTCTGTTATCCGCCACTTTGAATTTGCATTTGCTGTTCGCACAACCTCTACAAAAGTTGAACAACTTTCAAATTTGCTGCGCACAAAAAAACTACACTTGGCATGCTCAGTATTGTTTGCTGTGCATGCACAATCTCGAATTTGTACGAGAAATATTGCTACGCGCAGAAAATTCCGTCTAGTGGAAATTAGGCTTTAATGGCTAGGAAAATAACGAAAAGCTGGATTTGTCGTATCTTAATGAAAACAATGTTCATTCTTCTCAATAGGTTTCTCGTATTGGATGAGGCTGACCGGATGCTTGACATGGGCTTTGAGCCACAAATCCGAAGAATAGTTGAGCAAGACACGATGCCTAAAGCTGGTGATCGGCAAACCCTTATGTTCAGTGCAACATTCCCGAAAGAAATTCAGGTAAATTACTCAAACGTACAAATTCGATTGTAAGGTACCCAAAGTTGCAAATTACAAGTACCAACCTATGAAAACGGTTAAAAATTTTTCATCGTACATAACAACCTGCGATAAACATTTTGATCCTTTCAGATGCTTGCACGTGATTTCCTGAACAACTACATCTTCTTAGCCGTTGGTCGAGTTGGTTCAACCAGTGAAAATATAACCCAGAAGATTGTTTGGGTTGATGATGTGGATAAAAGATCTTTCTTATTAGATTTACTAAATGCATCAGGTACGTTTGGGTAAAGAGACAAGCAACGTTATTAGAATTGATCTCCTTGAGTTTTGTCTTGAAAACGTACAATATGTAAGTCTTCTGTTAGTCTAATAATAAGCCACTTCCTCTTAGGCGTCACATTACCTCCATCTTCTTAAAACAGTAAGTTAGCCATCTGACCACAGACAGTGTACGCCGGGATGCGTTTTAAAGATAGTTCTGAAGTTTCGATTTTCTAAAGTTTGAAAGGCTTAGAGAAATAGGTGTTATAGTGAGTGGTGACGTGATCAAATACTTTGAAGTAACTTATAAGACAACGTGGCAATCAAAAATAAGCCCTCACTATTTTGGTTAAAATTTGGCATAAATAACATTAACCCTCAGGTAGCCGATGGGATAGTGTACGGCCCCAGGTTTGTCGATTTATTGCTACATTGATCGTAACGTCAAATGACGTCAAAATTACCCATCTTCTAACTAATGGCTACCATCTTTGATTTTGACACCATCATTGAAACGTCATAGAAAATTTGCATGATTGCCTAAAAATGATCTGACATCACATTTCTGTTACTAATATAACATAAGGTTCCCAATTTGCTTCAGAAAAGTCAAGACAAAAGTACTTAAAACGGACTTTTTAAAAGAATAGAAAATATGCCTCCCCGAAAACGGTTGCTATGTAAACGTCAATGATCTCATGCAAGTCTTATTAAAATAGAAATGTTCTACTGTAAATTTGAGGAAAAATCATGAAATTTGGAGACTGCTTGTTGTGTTGTTTATCTGCTCACAGAAATGCGTGTTTATTGTTCTGAGCTTTAAATATGTATTTATGTGTATTTGTATGTATATTTTTCTCATATATGTATGTGTATATATACACACAAATGTTGTATATACCAAGTAAACGTGGTAGAGTGCTCAATAGCGAAACTGGTAAGCTGCTTATAAAATAGAATATAGACATAAAATATTGCTTTCGTCTCTACTTGGAGTTCCACGCTTGTTGGCGATCTCAAGCAACTGAGATTGTTAGGTTTCGACTACCGTATTATGTTGTTAAGGAAAGATCCGAACTAATCTCAAAATGCCACCGTGTAAACAAGTTTTATTTGTGGAACACAGGCCGCGCCAGGAAAAGGTGACAACCACTTATTTTTAACTTCGTAACACCATAAAAGGATAGACGAAACGTAACAATCAGTTGCCTGAAGATCGCCGAATTGCGTCAAATTTTGGGTTGCGAGGAAAGGAACACTTCAAGTTTATATTCTATTTTATACGTGCATAAATATATAAATACACGTGTATATGTGTATAAATACATATGTACATGTATAAATATTTCAAAAGTTCTGAAATTTTTTCTTTAGGTCCGGAATCTCTTACATTGGTGTTTGTGGAAACTAAAAAGGGAGCAGATGCGTTGGAGGACTTTTTGTACGGGGAGAAATACCCAGCTACATCAATTCACGGAGATCGGTCACAGAGAGAGCGCGAAGAATCCTTGCATTCTTTCCGAAGCGGAAGGACTCCAATACTTGTGGCAACTGCAGTAAGTAGCAGGTTCAGAAATTTCCATCATGCCGTCGTCGTGGTTTATACGAATATTAAAAATTTGCGCATTTATTAGAAAAAGTGTTCAGATGATTTGTGTAGGCGTTGGTATTTCTCCAAGGGGAAACCGTTCAACTAGGCTTGCGTGTAGTTGGAATTGTTTTACTCAGGGCTCTTACATAATGGTTGGTGAAACGGAAATAGCAAAGCTGTTCGACGTGTAACCCGGAGATTAGTAATAAATCGGGGCTTGTCATCGGTCAGTGGCCGTTATCGTGTTAGTTAACATTGGTTTGTTCCTCTGATCTCTATAACATGTTTGTTACCTGATTGCTATAGACCACCTGCACTCAGTCTCGTATATCGACCCATCTGTAGGATAGCTTCAGTTCCGACGTTCAACAAATCGAATAATTTATGACAATTCTTTTGTTTATGAGCATTTTCCTACAACAGGGGGAATCGGTGCAAGTGATTTATAGAGTACACATACATTTGTTGCCCTTGACCAGGTTGTAGGAAGCTCGGTTAACTAATCCGCTGGATAAGTCCCAAACGGTTTTCTCCCAAATATGACGCAATAAACATCTTGAAGTTACTCGTCAATTTTATGTAACTCCGCAATTTCGTTGCTGAGTTTTGTTTTGCGACTACAAGTGATGGACAAGGCTGTCAATACTAAAATACAAAAAAAACAAAGAAGATTTTAAATTTAGTGCTGGTCTTTTTATTCAAATTAATTAAGACTACGACATCCTTTCTAGATTCTCTATTGATTTACAAACCGGTGAAACTATTTTATCAGGTTTCCGTTGACCTGGGATTTACTGGTTTCGAAATAAAGATTTTTTAAAGTTTTACTCTTTAAATACATATATAACTACAGACGGAACCGCTTCGGCCTTTTTAGGCCTCATCAATGTAGTGCTGATGAGCAGGATGAAGGTAACTGCTATTTACAGTCGCCTTTGATGCCTCACAAATGTGGGACATCAAAGCCATTTGCCAGAGCGCTCTAACTGCAAGCAGTGAGCGTGCGCATATATATATATATATATCCATATATATATATATATATATATCCATATACATACATATACATACATATATATATATATATATATGTATCCAGGCATGTTTATGTTTACAATAATGTTCTCCGGATTGTGGTTTTTCTAGTACGAGCTTTCAACTTGGTGCTTCGTCAGGTTGTGTGGGATTGTTCCGGGTGAGATGTTTTTTTTATATGTGTTTGATTGCGTTGGCGTAGCGAGTGTCTGATTGGTTGGTTGCCTTTTTTAAAGCTATTTTTTATCCATTCTGTTGCAATCAAAAATGTTGTAATGTTCGTTAATGATGGCCCCTTGCTATTTGTAAACTGTTACACAAAAGGAAGGATAAAGCTTTCTGAGAATTCTTTCTCTTCAAACCAATCACCGTTTATTTTAAAGATATCTTTTTCGATGTCTTCTATTTTGAATTCCATTGTATTGAAAATACGTTTGTCTTTTAAATTCTGTGTTGTTATTACTGGCATTCCCAAACAGACATTGTAAATCTCTTTTTGTTTTTTATTGTCGTATTTGAAAGTGATATGAGTACTTTTTTTACTGTTTTCGTGAACAAACCATGTACAGCATTCACCTTTATTCCTAATGAGTTTAAATAGCATGTATTCCTATAGCATTTATCTAGTGGTTTCAAGTGGTTTGGTATTTTACCGTGTCTTAGGAATTTATTTAACATTTCATAAGTTTTCTTGTCGCATCTGCAAGAACCTTGAATATATTTCGGTGTTTTGATAGTCGGGCAAATTTCTCTTACACCTATGCTTTCTATGTAATCATCATGAGTTTGGCTACCTTCCTCCACTGGTGAGCACTGATTTGGATCACCAAACATATAAATAGTATTATTGAACATTGTAAAAGCTTTATAAATTTTTGTCATGCATTTATTTGGCACCATTGAAAATTCCTCTATAAATATGGCTTTATCTTTTATCTAGGTCTCTTCCATTCCATTCACAAAAGTAACTATCAATTGAGAAACATACCTTATCAATTATCTCTGCCCAATTCCAATCTTTGTTTGACATTTTCAATGGCTCTATTAGTAAAAGCTACCTCCTGGAAGCTATAGTTTGCAGTTTATGTTGAAGTTTTTTTTCTCTTTCAATTTCGAAACAGAGTTGTTCTCTCCATCATGCGGTTATTTCCGCACACAATGTGTGAACTTTATTTGTACAGAAGATGAGATATTTGAAGAATCATTATTTGTTTACGTCCGGAAACGTTTAAAATTTGAAATCAACAAGAAACAAAACGACAGCTATAGAGCGGGGGGATTATATCGTTTTGACATCAATCAAGCTGTCAACAAAGCTGGGTTTGCAGAGATTCGAGCGTTTCTTGTTCGATCTAGTTGTGATGGTGGTGAGATTTTGTCGAATGGCCATGAAGTGCCATGAAGGTTTATGGTCCACATCTTTGTACTTAACTCAACATAATACAAAAATATCGAGCACCTGAACCACTCTGAAAACTACCTTCGAATAGGATTGTGGGTACACTTTATAAAAAAATTTGACATGGAATCACCCCAATTTTAAAAAAATAGGCTATTTATAGTAAGTCTAATTTAGGGTCAAAACCAAAAGTCAAAACATATCCTAGGCGAGAGACTTTCCAACATATCTCAACGACATGCCAGTCTAAATTTTTTAGAAAATATTTTTGCCTAACTACGCTAAACTTCGGGTCTCCGTCAGTTCCTTGATATGACCTCCACCCGAATAATAACATTGCCTAAATATTACGTTGTTTAGACTTCTCGCTTCTTTGAAAAGTCATGGGCAGATCGACTATCACTCGGACTTTGCATGATGTCCCTTAAGTAAGCCACAAAACTAAAGTGGAACTTTATTTCGACGGAGTGACGCCTTGACGCCATTGCAACGTCTCTCGCAAATGTGACCCTTCAAACCCCCGGGATGTCACTCACGTTAAGGCAAAATTCTCGTCTACGTCATCCATGACAGTTTCTGCCCTTATCCAGAGTTGTACCTTTTTACAAATAAAATACTAACGCCTTAATGTGACAACCAAAGTGCACTTCTGTAAAATTCTACACTAAATAGGTGTTCATCTAATTTAAGAACGCAGTTTTCTCCAATGTTTATTTTATAGCCGGTGGCTAAACTCCGAAAACTCTAGAGCGTTCAATATTGGTCCAATATTGAACTGTGTTCTAAACACAGTCCAATATAGTCCAATATATAACTATGGTCCAATATAGAACTGTGTTCTAAACACAGTCCAATATAGTCCAATATATAACTGTGGTCCAATATAGAACTATGTTCTAAACTTGAAAAGTCTTTGTTACCTTAAAAATTTAGTTTAAAAATTGCTTTCATTTAACTCTTTGGAACCAAAATTTTAAGATGATTGAATACGAATAAATCTAATTCTCAAGAAAACCGTGTGCAAACATGAACATTTTGAAGGTTCAGGACACAAATCTATCAAATGACTTTACAAGAAAAAAAAAGTTTCACATTTGCCGGATATTTAGTTTGCACATTATCCTTTTCTGCGATACTGCATTTTATTACACACTTGGTAGTTCCTATTTTCGGTTACCACGGAAACCATCAGGTAAAGCGGACCTGGGTGGCATAACCGACGCAAACTCAATTAATTTATGGCAACATATCGTTCGAAGTTTAATGTTAAAGGATTTCAATTTTTGAGCAGAAGACCACCTTAAGTAAAATTAAATTTTATTAAGTTGACTAACGTTTCGTCGCGTACCGCAACATCATCAGAGTGATGATAAAATGATAGATTACAATAAATAAATAAATAGTTTGCAAGTATTATATTGCAGGATGTGGAGAAGACAGAAGTATTTATGGAGAATAAAAATAGAGAAAGGAGAATTGAGCTAAGATTGCCGTTTAAAAAAGTTTTAAGCTTAGAAATTAAAAGGCTTTCTCTTATCAAAAGTTCAGAGTTTCAAAAGTTCAAAGTAGAAATAGAAAACGAGATCGAATTAGGAAAACGGATAGCAGAACTAGATAAAAAATTAGTGACAAAAGATGATGAAAAAAAATAAATTACTGTTTTTTTGACGCGAAGGTTAATAGAAAAAGAATAAAAGCTATGGCAAATACAATAAAACGTCAACAGAACAAGTATTAACAAAAACCGAGCAAGAAAAGAAAGATAAAATAAAAGAACTAACATTTTACTTCGATTAAATTAATTACTTGCTTTAATAATATATTGGTATCCATCATGTGGAAAAAAATATGAATATAGTTAATAGGGTCCCACTCTGTAAAAGCCACAAAGTAGAATCATAAATTGCAGGAACCACAACTGGGCGAAATTGATCAAATTCGACCATTTTAAAGTGTCTATGGCATGAAAATTAAGTTTGTCTTTAAGTTTGTCTGTTTGAAAGAACTGTTGAAATTATAACGCAAAGTCTTTTACTCCATTTCCATATCTCACTTCGTTCTTGAGATCTGAAGACTTATCTGATATGTAAATAACACTTCGCATACGTAATAGTGTATAATGAGTGGTGGTACAATTAGCAAAATTGTTAAAGATATTGAACAACGTCACACATGGAACTGTGAATCTAGGTGTACTTGCCACGCAACAGTAAACAGACCAAGTTCTTTGTAATTTCATATAATAGTTTCACAGATATGTGTGATTTTTTAATAACTAATTATGCACCGTGACGTAAGCAAGGTGTCATTTCCAAATCAAATAAATCTTATTATCTCAAGAACAAAGCGAGATAGGGAGAAAGTGTAAAAGACTTTGCGTAGTAATTTCAGCAGTTCTTTCAAACAGACAAACTTAAAGACAAACTTAATTTTCATGTCATAGACACTTTAAGGGTGTCAGGAAGGTTTAGCCATTTTGATGCCTTGCAGAAGGTTTGGTAATTTTGATGCCCTGCAGAAGGTTTGGTCATTTTGGAGCTCTCCAGAAGGTTTGGCCATTTTGATGCTCTCCAAGAAGTCTCTCAGTTTTATGCTTCCCCTTGTGCTCCATTTTTAATGCATCCGTCCGTGAAGGACATTTTCCGTCGCTGTGGAAATCAGCTAATGTGACGCCAATCCAGAAATGTTCACTAGCACTAGACGTGGATACAGACTTTACACCAATCTCTCTAACGTCAATCATCAGTAAGATCCTCGAGTCATTTCCGTGTAAATGGCTCCTACAGTCTGTTGCCAACAAGATTGACCCGCTTCAGTTTGGATCCCAAAAAGGCTCTAGTGCTACTATGGCGCTTATATATCTTCTACACAAGTGGTATGAGGCATCTGAGGAACTTGGGTCTGTTATAAGAATCTGTCTGCTCGATTTCTATGAATGTCCACCCCGTTCTCATCAATTGGATCGCAAATTTTTTAATTGGCTGTAAACAAAGAACCCGGGTTGGTCCTTATTTTTCTGAATGGAAGAGTATCAATGCAGGAGTCCCTCAAGGAACGAAGCTCGGTCCTCTCTTGTTTTTAATTATGACCAATGGTCTGAAAATGTCTGATGATGGTGTTAAATACGTAGATGATACTACGTTATGGGAAGTTCTTTCGATAAACTCGTCCTCTGGCTTACCGTCAACGGTCTCTACGTGCACTGATTGGGCTGAGGTTAATAACATGAGACTGAATCCTTCCAAGACCAAGGAAATGCGAGTCTGCTTTTCATCCAGGCCTTCTCTTCCTCCTGTCCTTATTGACAATCAAGAAATCGACATTGTCTCGGAAACCAAACTACTATGCATCGTGATCTCTTGTGATCTCAATCTTGCATATATAATCACGTAGATTATATATGCAAGAAAGCTGCAAAGCGCTTGCACGCACTTCGTCTTCTTAAGAGAAGCACCTTACCTTGTGACACTCTACTTTCGGTATACCGCTCATGCATACCACCCATCCTTGAATACGCGTGCAAGGTGTGGCATTTTAACATACCACAGCATTTGAATGACCAAATAGACAATGTTCAAGAGAGAGAGCACTAAGAATCACTTTCCCAGGAATTAGATACAGCGAATCCTTGATGATCGCCAAGCTCCAAACTCTCAATGAACGTCGTTTAGATCTTTGCAAACGATTTTTCTCTAGTATGATATCCCCCTCCCATAAGCTAAAAGCTTTGGTACCTCCCAGGAAACCAATATCGTATAATTTGAGGGCACCAGCGTCCTTTATAGCACCCAAGTGTAGAACTAATCGTTTTATGAACAGTTTTATTCCAGCTGCTGTCCGCATGTTTAATTCGATGTAGAACTGCTGTTCGTTTTTATTCGTAGTTTAATACGTTCTCTTTGTAATTAGATTCAAACCTAAGTTTTCTATTGTTTCTTCATATGATGTAGTATAAATATATTTTAGTATTACCTTGTAAAATACCTATCTATTTTAATCATATTCAATTGTAAATTTCCCGTAATTCAGCTTTGCTGCGAAGGGAGATGATTTTATTGAATTCTAAAATTAAAAAGAATTTCTTTTTTATCCAGTCTAGAATTTTTTTTCATACAATCAAGAATTTCCTTTACGCCCGACAATTTTTTTTGTCGAGAACAATTTTACAGTTGAATTTTTTTTACGGGCGAAAATAACTTTTATACACGGATTAGAATTTAGCTTTTGGTTCTAGCATTATATCTTAGTCCAGTTCCCTACCTAATGATCTTTGGGCTCCTCCTTAAATATTTTTACTTCTTAAAGTGCCTGTCTCAAGCTTGAGGATTCTACGTATTCACATTCTTCCAATTATTTTGAGTAAAAATGTAATATATCTTGTCTTTCAAAAATTTGATCTTCATGGAGATTTACGACGTCAATTTGGCGATTTGGCCGTTTTTTCATAACATGATCGGGAGAAAAATCACAGGTAACAAGTCGCCGTCTGTGTTGAAAATAATTCGAATTTTTCGCGAAGAAGTGCTCAGAGTTGTTCGAAGATAGGCAGAAAGACTTGTGGCATATCTTCTTCCGCGAATACAAATTACAGCTAAAAAGACTAAAGGACACACTTTACGGAGGTTGATGACGCAAGCTATCAAAGTGTGGGTCCAGCCACATGGATAACGTTTGTCCGACGAGGAATGGAATCCCTTGCATTTGACGAAAGAATTAAATGAATGACATGGATGAAGAAGAAATAGCACTTTTAAGTACTTTTACGTTGTTTAGAAGGATAAGAAGTAGTGGATAACTGGTACGTAAGACTACCATTTTCTTGTTCGCCCTTGAACGTGTCAACTTTTTGATGTGTTCTGTATTTTGATAGCTTGTTCACAGGCTAATACTTTGGAAAAGCAGTTATAAACTCATGAGACCATATTCTTTTGTTTTTCGTCGGTCATTAATTTCGTCATAATGACCTCCATTTTAAAA
>JBAHVQ010000405.1:2637-32345 GCA_036872915.1 Nanipora kamurai | reverse complement strand
TTGCTTTTAAACTTAAAAGTTTTCCTTTTTTTAGTTTGACTTCGATTTCGTGGAAGTCCATCGTGTAAAGGAGTTTTCCTTTCGACCGCTGTCGCACGACGAAAGTGACGAAGAGGTAGAACAGGTTTGTAGCGGTCCATCCAGGGATAACCCGGAGAAAAACGTCGCTTTAACACGAGAAAAAAGAACTACTGAACGAAAGACACAAAAAAGAAGTGTCTGGAACGTGGATGGAGAAATTATTGAAGAGCCCTCGGTGCATGTAAGGTAGGCATTGTTTTAAGATATCATTTCAGGAGGTAAAATTCCTGGGGAGGCAGACGAACCACAGACGAGCGAACGGAAGGACGAATTGATCGATAGACTGACTGACAAACGGACCGACGGACAGACAGACGAAGAATGGGAAAGAGAGACGTACAGGGAGGACGTATCAGTTTGTAGGAATAAAGTTAAGTCAAGAAGAATTTTTCCAGAAATGTACTGAATGCTTGTTAGATGAATGTCTGTGATGTACCGAACCAGTCAATCAGAAGTAGTTACTCAAGTCTGTTGTTTCAAACTCGATCCAGCTAAGACTAGACTTATTTTTGTTTTCATAATTGCTAACCAATCCAACGTAATGTTCGTTGATTGGTATTAAATCAGCTTGGTCTCTCGCTTGCCCGTCTCTGGAAATTCAAGAAATAAACCATAATCGGACTGGGTACTTCGTACTGATAGTAATTCGTCACTTTTTTTTTATTTTGTTATTCAGGGTTCATCGACAGTTGGTCACGCTGTTTGCACACGGAATTGAAGAATGCGATAAGATGCCGACTTGTTCCGTTTGCCGACGATGACAGCGCCGCTGTGGTCAATATTGGAACAACAGATAGAAACGTTATTTATATTACCATGACGATCACATGGAAAGTAACTATTGCATTATTGCATTATTCGAAACACATCGAACTCTATGCGACGTATTTTTAGATTTCACCATATCTTCTCTAGCAAATTCTCCTCTCATCTCGAGCTTCTCTTCCCTGAGAACGCAACCAAAGAACGACAACGGCAGAAGGTCGAGATATGCCAGCACTATCATATATCTTTTCAGTTTCATCCTTGAACATGTTTCAAAAATTGACTTTCACCTTCCTTAGCGTCATTTGGGATACAACCGAATTTAAATTTAGATGTAACTTGCGGCTACAATCATAAAAAGATTTTTAATTGCTGAGTATTACCTTGTAAAGGCCAACTTTGAAAAGACAGTTTAAAACAGGATAACACTACCTTCCTTGTTGAACATCTAATAATGATAGTCTATCTATAATTTGAACGAAACTTGCAATTAGAACACTCATTACGAATTGATTCTACCTCCACATGTATATAATGAAACTGTTAATTTGTACTGATGACTTGTGTCAAACAGCTCGGCTGCAATTCTGCTACGAAGACATCCTGAGTCGCCAAGAGTTGGCGAAAGCCTCTGCATAAAATTGCACGGTGCCCTCCTCAAATTTACCTGCTTTTTTATTCTTGATGTCGTTTTTACACATCAGCTACAATATTCTTGAATTTTCAACGACTATTTCCGTCAAGTCATAGACATAAGAATTTTGAAATAGACATGCAAAAACAACATTAAGATTATCCACTATGAGGATGCTATAGCAGGACATGACGAAATCTCAGCAATAAAAAAAATGTTTTCATGGTTTATCTTCGCCGCAAATCTTCTTAACCATAACAACCTAGTTTTCCGAGATAGGGCAGGACCTTCAATTTTTTCCTGTCCTCCGAGATTTCTGGCTTATCCAACTCCGATAATGTTCGATTCCGGTTCCACTGAAACGATTGAAAAAAATTTCTGTTGGAAATTCCTACTATCTTAACCAATTTCCTTGAATTCATTTAAATGCTCTCATTCCTTTAGCTTGGTTGTGCCCAGACTAAATTATGAAAATTACTGGTAGTAGAACGATTTAATAATTGTTGAAAGACAATTTTAGTAGGCTATTAATTATTTACATATAGGAAAGTAATTTATTTTGTTATCATGATATAAAACAAGCAATAAAATTCGTTTTCCTATATCGAAATCCTCTCGATATTTAACAATGATCATTATTGATTGAATATTGCAACGAGTGATATTAAATACTGTTAGACCAATATCACGATATTTTCAACTTTCGTTGAATGACAAGAAGTTGCAGTTCGCAAAAATTACACAGCTAAAGCATCGCATAATATAAGCTTATGACACATAAGTGTCTTGTTTGTCCATTAAACCTTAAGTTAAATTATTCAATTTCTCATCGTTTTCTTGTATGAAAATACTGTACATGATGTACGGACATGTGGAATTTCCAGCAAACAGAACAAACTTGTCAGCTATTACTCTCAGAATAATTATGCTGACGTTTTTTCACGACCAGTCTTAATTATTTCATTCTTGACCACAGTATGGAACAGGTTTCTTCTTAACTAAAATACGTTTCCCTGAGCTGTTGATCTGAACGTGCAGGAGTTGATAAAAAGCTTGACGAAAGCGGTTGTTCAGTATGCCGTAAAGGATGGGATTGACGCAGCTGTTCGCGCCGACAAATAACACAACATAGAAATAATTCTTTTTAGCTATAGGACAGGCATCGTGAAACAGCGTTGAACAGATCACTGAAAAGTAGTATGGCGCCCAGCACACGAAGAACACCAATACAACTGTCAAAAGCATTTTCCATGCTTTCTTTTCTTTGTTTGCTCGGCGCGTTTGAGCGTCTCTGTGGCAACCTTGTTGGCTACAGTTTGAAATAGTTCGCCGGCGATCTCGCAAGACTTTAAGGATCGAAACGTTGGAGAAGACAAGTAGAAGAAACGGTAGAAAAAAGTGAATGATGGTCGCATAGATTGTGACCCACAAAGTTCGGCTCCAGTCGATCATACACATCATAAACTGACGTTTGAATACGTATTCTGAAGAGAGGAACCCTGTTGTTGCAATGAGAAGACAGATAAACCAGATGACACCGAACAAAATCGCCACCTTTCTCGAGTTAAACCAAAGATAGTGATGCCACGGGTTGCAGATGGCAAGCTTTCTTTCCAAGCTGACAAAAGTGAGTGTAAAAACAGAAGCCAGGCTCACAGTAGCCGTAACTGCTCCTTGAAAATTACACATAAATTCTCCGCATATCCAACCGTTGGCAATGATTGCGGTGGTCACGAAAGACATCACTAACAGTCCCATGAGGAAGTCTGTAATGGCCAAATTAAGAACAAAGAGATGTGGAATGCTTCGGAGAGATTTAAAGCGGTAAAATGCCACGAGGACTATCGCATTCTCAGTAAGAGTTAGAACATTGATCAAGACGCCAAGAATCAAACGAAGGATGTATTCCCAATGATCAAGTTCCATTTCGCCTTTTATAAACTTTTACCCCGTGAAGCAACTTTTTTTATGCTGCTTTCCGTAAAATAAATTGCTTTTTCTTAATTTTATTTTGACGTAGGAAGCTTGTTTAGCTTTTTCGCTTTATAATAATTTACGTCAAATTCTCCCAAATAAAGTTCAGCTGTTTTAACCTTATATAGTTTGCACAGCCAAATAAACAAGCGAATTTAATGTAAAATTTGCTCTCAAAGTCTAGTACGACAGGCGTCTCTCGTCTTCGGTTTATTTGTTGATCTTTAGCACATATTTTTGAGCATTAGAAACACAGCTGTTGTTTATTTTATACCTCGATGTAGGATATTATAAGCGCTCAAAAATAAAGCGAAGCTCTGAACTTGAAACCTGAACTGAAACGCCAGAAATGTAAAACAACAGCTATTTTTTAAAGTGTTAAAATTGGTTGTATTGTCGACTGTAAAACATTTTTTGTGTACGCTCTCTGTTTTTGAACCTAAAAAGTTGATGATGAACAGTATTGTCGGTTCATCAATGCTGTTCATCCATGATAATAATGTTGACATAACATTGTTCTTGGAGGTCTTTTTAGAGTTCACTGGGTTTAACAAACAACTACAAGAGGACGTCAGGGAACAGGAAAAAGCCAGAAATATCCACATATAAATAAGTTTAGTTACAGTAACCATGAGATGAAAGGTACATCACTTCCATATGCAATTGGGTAATACTATAGTCTTAAGTAAGCCTGGGAATAACCTAGGATACAAGCGTTTTCCTACAAAGTAAGAATATTGCATGTGCACAGGAAATCCACATGTTCATATATTTCAGACGGAAAGTTGTACAGTAGTGTCTCGTTTCAATTTACATTTTTAATCAGACTTCCATTTTTTTAAAAATATCTTAGCAGAGTTGTTAAAACTAGCAAGGATTGAACTCAGAGGTGAATAGAAATTAAATATTATTAATCCCGCAACAAAATTTGAATTAAACATGGAACTATCGTTCAAGCAGCATGAAAGAATTTCCAAACAGATTTTTAATGCTTTTGAAACTGGCCTCTCCCAATTACCCATTTTTTTCCCTAATCTGAAACGAGGCCTGGCAAGAAACCCTTCATGTGAAAAGTAGCTTTTAAACCCTAAGAGAACGAGGAAACATTGTCGGACATGACCAAGCAAGGAAACAGTTCTGACAAACCATTCACGAGAGGTGTAAACCAAGCAAAAAAGAACAGTGCAAACTACGTAACACTGGACACCTAGTCAACACCAGGTACTAAGCAATATTGTTTCACGTGTGGGCAAACGAAGTTTACGAAATAGAAATCGAGGCCAGGAAGCAGAAAACATTTCTGGATTCTCCGAGTTACGTTTTTTACCTCCCCGGAAGCAAATTCTGCTTCTAAAAAAGAGAAACATTTGAGGAAACGTGGGAACCTCAAATGTTTCCGCAATAATGTTTCCTCGTTCAGCGCCTTACACCTAAGGAAATAAAACTCGTTTTCATACCAAAGGGTTACCTTCAAACCCTATTTCGCTGTAGATAAAAAAGATAATTCGGACATGGTATAAGTGAAGAAACAATGATATTACAGCAGAAACCTACGTAGGCCGCGTTGAACGACGCGTGGAAGACCAAAGGCTGAAGGAACTACCAAAACGCAGACAATGATTACGTCTGGAGGGAAGGATCTACGAAGAGAAATGTCACGAAGGGACTTCGGACAAAAAGACTGTTGTCTTGTTGCGCGGTTCACACACACAAACTAGCAGTAATCTCCCCAGAAATATGTTGACATGGCACTTTGAAGGATTAACAACGGGCTGCTCCTAAGATTACCTTGACTACTCCTGACCAGACTGATTCAATCTAGTTTCTTTCGCAGCCGTTCTTAGTGTCGGTCTTAAACTCCATCACCACGAACGGCTGCTCACCCAAGCTTCACTTTCCATTCCCTTTCTTCTATATCATCAAATCAGATTTATGATCATTGTTTCAAATTAGCCAATTGTATTTATTGATATATCCACGCTTTCTGACCAGTATTTTTTCCTGCGAAATACGATTGCAATAAAATGGATGAATTGTATTGCTTTCGTAGATTAATTCATCAAATTTGAATTTAGCGGACACCTTTCTAACACTTCAGTAAATTCAGCCATCTTTCTCCCACGAAACATGCCGTAACAGCAGTATAAACAACACCAAGGTAATGGTCACGTTTCCCCAAAACGAAAGCCCTACTCCCATTGGTCGATTTCTGGGAATGGAATGTGAAGCTTGGGTGAGCAGCCGTTTGTGGGAAGGGAGTTGTTTAAGATAGACACTAAGAACGGCTGCGAAGGAGACTAGATTGAATCAAGACCTTTTCACTGCCTAACAACACCCTACAGTGTTGACTTTCACTACTCAATTGATGAGCAAGACTTTTTTAATCATTCTTTTAACCTTCATTATTCAGCTGAAGAAGCCTTAGTAATCAAGCGAAATCTTCATCTAACCGGGAAAACGAGATTGCTAAAGTTGTGACGCTAGGCGCACCACGGACTAGAATGGCTTTGGGAAACACTAGGGTTTGCCAACAACTGTTAGTAAATGTTTATAGTGTGAACTCGGTCTGAGCTTCCGCAATTCCACAACCTTTCGGTTAATTACAATTTTGAATTGGCTTACTCTAACTGAAATTTACGGAGCTTTTTCATTTAGTTCAAAGTGATTAATAGCCAACGTGAAAATTTTGCTGCAATAAGTCTAAAAGGTCTAGAGTGACGAATCTTTCACGAAAACGTGCGATTTGACGTAATTTCCTTCAACTCTTACCAGCATTTCAAATCCTGCTAACTTAGCATGAATGTATGTATCTATATATTTATTAAAAATGTGCGATGCAGAGTGGAGTATATACAGATAGATAACATGCACTTCAGAAAAATAAAAATACGATATAATTTACGTCTATAAGTGTTTCTCTGACACATCTCTACGCCAGTTTCATTGCTGCATTAACTTTCATCCATTTTTTCACCCTCATGACTCTCGGCCGATTGATCTACAGTGAAAATTAAACTTTAGTTACGATGCTACAAAATGAGTGGGATGCTAACTCGATGTTACACTGCATCACATCTACTCATGCAGCGAGTTATTTGTTAGACCTTCATCATGCCTTCTACATGTTCCCTAAATAAATTGTTCACTAAAAACCACTGAGTTAAAACCTCCGTTTAGAAGATAAAATATAGTGCGAAAAATTCAAGATTCGAGTCGATATCAAGACGAGAATGAATGAAACTGTGATATTATTACACAGTCATCATGAAACACTACAAATGAAAAAATCTCACAACTTGCGACAGTATTAGATATTTGTGGAAGTTGATCGTCCACGAAGTGATTGATGTTTCGACGGCCTTAGCGGCGGTCATCTTCAAAGTCAAGAGTAAATGTCAAGTTCGCCTATAAAACGTCAGTCATTTCCACCAACAGTCTTTCCCAAGACTACATTAATCCGGACGATAAACTTTAACAAACATCTAATGATTCTCCATGGTTCAAACCATTTACTTTGTTACAGTATTGCTGGCTGAACAATGTTACGACAACATTGTTATTATAGATGAACAACATCGACGAAACAAAAATGACGTTCTTTTTGTAACTGAACACAAATGTTGTTCATGTGGGAGCTTGGAGCATATCAGACGACCAACGAACGTTCGTCAAGCTCGTTCTCTCACAAAAACGATTTCTAATCCCTAGACGGTAATCGAACCCGCAACCTTCTGATGACCGGTGGGACGCTCTAACCATTGAGCTACCAAGACTCAGAGCGTCTTGGCAGCTATTGGTAGCTCAATGGTTAGAGCGTCTCACCGGTTATCAAAAGGTTGCGGGTTCGATTCCCGTCTTGGACAAAGAATGTTTTTTCTGAGGAAACGAGCTTCACGAACGTTCGTTAGTCGTCTAATATATACCAGTCTCCTACATGAACCAGATTAGTGTTCAGCCTTTAGTATTTCCATCACTACTATCATATCGTGGCTTCCGCTTAGGCAGTACATATGACGAACCTACACATTAGCTCACCATCTGAGCCTTGGTAGCTCAATGGTTAGAACGTCTCACCGGCAATCAGGGTGCGGATTCGATTCCCGTCTGGGGCTCAGAAATCATTTTCTGAGGTTACGAGCTTGACGAACCTCCGCTGGTCGTCCGAATGACGTTTTTCATTGTTTCATTATCGTTGTTCACCACTGATGAAAGATCAGCAGTTGTTCATGGTTGTTGGAACCGGAAAAAAACAATATTCATCGTTCAACCTGGTTCACTATGGTTTATATAATAGTTTGACATTGTGGACAAGTTGTTACAGAATTGACGGCTGAACAAACCCTGAACAAAATTTTAATCATGGGCGGCTGACAACGTTATTGACAACCGTGCAGCACAACGCTGCTCATTCCTATCAAAACCAAGTCAAACTATCGCCATTTTGATTCCTTCTCGCCTTTAACAATGTGCTCAAATCCAGTGGTTTCAGGATGACATTAAATTTCGGAAAAGGTTGTGTTCTCTAGTTTTTAAAGCAATTGGCTCGTGCTGGTTTCCGATTAAAATCTAAACGTCCAATCTTAATTTGCCGGCCTTGTTTCGCTTTTAATACTTGGCTCGTCAAGACAAGAACTAGATACATTCACTAACCTGCTGGCTTTTCATCATTTTGCACTTTACTTCGTTGTTCTAAGGACTGTAGTTCTTTCTCCTTACACGTTTCAACGTTGTCTGTTGAACTGTCACCTGCTGTGTTATCTAAAACAGGAACTGCCATATCATCTGAAGCAACACTTTTCTCACTCTGACCGTTCTCTTGACATTTCAAGTCATCAGGTACAACAGGTTCTTTCTCAGCGGCTTCCTCATTCGGTGATCCATTCACTTCCTGGAGTAAATTAACCGTAGTGTCCGGACGTAATAAAGTTTGCATTTTTTCCTCAGCTGGTATGACAGCTGAAGGCGAGAGACGACTGGGGCCATTTTCTTGAAAGTTGGTATTCAACGGAGAACTCTGCACAGCGGTATTTCCAGTGTCTACCGGGACAGTGTCCGTTGGTGATACATTACCATTAGTAAGAACGGTGTTCGTTGACCTTAATTGAAAATATACACAAGACACTACACTAGTAAACATAGAACATTATGTTCCATGTTACGTTTGTTCAATTAACAAATATAGCTGCACACAATAGCTATGTACATGGCATACCGTCTTTGAAAACGCATTTTCAGCAAGTTTTGGGTAATTAAAGCTTCAAAATGTGCTAGTTTTTACAAATTTTTATGTGTTTTGTCAATTATTGGGCGATGCTCCCATGCAGTTATTGGTAATGGATAGGTGATGGTCCTTTGGCAGCCATGTCTCTGATACAGTATTGGTAACAATTAGTACAATGTATTTGATAGAAGTTTATATTTTATACTGCTAATCTAGCAAATGTACTACATACCATATGTATATAAAATTCACCTTTAATAAATAGGCATAAACATTTCTGGAAATAATGTGTTCATGGAATACTTAAAAAATCTATTAATAATATGAGCAATCATTCATTAATCTCAATTTGATCAGCACCAGTTGCTGACCAAAATTTTCAAAATAAAATGTCACCCAGTAAAGCCAAAATCACACAAAAATAGTATACTCAAGCCTTTGTTTGTTGTTCTAATTAACAAAACTAAACACAATACTTTCTCAGACCTTGTTATAAGAGAGCCATCTGGTTGTACAGTACTAACTACCATAATATTCTATATTAAACAATAAAAAAACAGTGGTTGGTACCATATTATATTATTTAGATCACACTATATATTTTTTTACAGCTGATGGAACAAGTTTGTCATAAGATTGTTACCAGCCTGTCTGCTTTCATCTGATCTAATAACAAGGTTGAAAACGAAACACTTACATGGACCAAAAGTAACAGATCATCTTACATTCTAAAGCAATTATTCTATTCTGACTGTCTTTGGGGGATAGATTCAGGAATTTCTAAAGAGAGGCACCAATAGACCTTCTGTTTTTGACCTGGTGTCCAGTTGACACCACTGAACTCTCCATAGACCGGAAGGCTGACTGCCACATAAAAAGTGAAACCAAAAATGGCCGACATGGAGCCCTTTTGGTTGCACTGAGCTCTATAATAGACTGGAAGGCTGACTGCCACTCAAAAAGTGAAACCAAAAATGGCCAACATGGGACCTTTCTGGTCATTTCCCTCAGTCCCTTTAGCTCTCATTTCCCTTTAACTCTTATTAGAACAATATCATCCCTCCTTAATTCTGTTCACAATATATTTTTATTATTTTCAGGAATTGTGGGGTAAACTGTGAATATTATTTATAAATGGAAGTGATCTTACCTTTTCAACTCCTCTTAAAAATTTATCAGATGTGTTATAATGTTTCCTGGGCTGTGTAATTAATTCACATAATCGCTGGATTGTGAATGGAGTCCTATGAATGCAAACAAAATTATGATCAGATATGAGGCTCTTATAACAATCCATAATAACAGAATTTCCATTGTATATCAAAGGGCTTAATTTAATAGAAAATAACGTAGGGAGCAAAAGAGAGTGTGCATCCTATTTGACTGTCTGTGAAGTGAGAATCAAGTGGGAGATATAAACTTCCAAATTAAAAAACCTAAAATAGGGTCCCCACCCTTCAACCAACATGACATTCAAGGACTGTTTTCTGAAAATTAAAGGATTTAGAACTGAAAAAAAGTCTTGCAAATAGCTTGTATTTTGAATGTTTGTTTTGGAAAAGTTGCCAGACTTTGGAAAGTTTCAGCCTATCACCAGCAAGCTTAACTCTTAGTTCAAGATGAGTAATCTTAGCATGTTTAAATTATTGTGAGATCAGCCAAAAAGAAAGTTCCAGGACTTTCAAGGACCTCTATTGATTTTCAAAGATTTTCCAGACCTGGAAATTATTCCCCAAATTTAAGAAGTTTTCAGGAATTTCAAGGACCATGGGAACCCTGCTAAAAGATGTAGACTAAATTCTAAAAACAATAATTCTAAATAAGACATACAGTACCCTGAGAAACAGTTCAGGTTGTTAACTAGTTTTTCCACTATGGATTGAAAGTCCTGCCCTTTTGTAGTTGGCTCTGATAAATATGGATTTGAACCAGGGCTAGTTTCAAAAAAATCATTTAAAACCTACAAAGAAAAAGAACATGATATACTAACTGCAACAGAAAATAATCTCTACAATACATTGACATTTATTAAATTGCTGCCATTCAAACACTTGGAATGTTACTGAGTTTTTGAAAAACTAAGAAGTACTTTCTTAGTGGCTTATATTATTTTATTGCTTTTTAGTCTTACAACATTCAATCTATTTTGATCTCATTCACAGAATTCAAAATACAAAAAATCTTTGAGTCTTTGCAATATGTAGAAAACCAAAGGGGCTAGGAAACTGCCTGAACTTAAACTCTTATTTCCTAGACTTTCGGATGATTTGCAGGTTTTTTTGCCTTTGTAGGGATTCATGTTTCCTGCCTTGCACTGTAGTTAATATTGTACGCAGTATATCTGTGTCCCATGACTCACTCAATAATTACTGAATATTCTAGACTGGTATCTATAACTATAAAGGACTTGAATGTTTTTTGTTTTACCTTTTCCAGCTTAAAACTTATTAGTGGCTTTAAAAGGTGCCATGGAAATCTGAAATGACCAAAAATAAATCAGTTTAAATGATTTTTTTTCTACAGTGACAGTGAACTTCAATACACGTGTCACGACTACCTTAAATCTCGTTGCTAATTACTTGATCAATACAGAAACCATTGATACCTTGAAATGGTTTGAACGACCACTATTTGATCAAGTTAACTAGCTGTTCATAAAACAGTCGTGGAGATAACGAATAACGAAGTTTCGCCTTTGTTTTATTAAAATCGTGTAAGGGTTTCCTGCATGATTTTTAAAACATTGTATATACATACACTGTTCGGCCGGTCTTGGCGATATGTTCTAACAACTTCTCTAACTCCGGGGAAATACTTTTGTCCGAGGTTTGATCAAATTCTAACAATAAATGATGAGAACTCATAGTTTATAACTGTAAAATGAGCGAGAACTTGTGGAAATCACACGACAGTTTGCCGCTTTATAATTGGCGACAGATTCAAAATCAACATAACTGATAGTAATTAAAGAAACGCATCAGCCGATCCGTTTAGCTTATCAACTAACCATTCAAACAGTGTAGAACCTCTTCTAGATTATCCATACTTTCGTATTACTAGAAAATCCAGCACGTATCCGCCAAGACCAGAGAAAGTTTTCATCTCAAAGAATTCACAGATTCTTTACCCGACATAATGGCGTACGAACAAACTAGTTTCCAGGCTCCAGCAATGAGTCGATCAAACAGGCAGCAATTTAAAATTAATTATTAAAAAGACTTTCTTTAAGTATTGCGAGGCAACTGACAGATGTGCATTGTACTTTTCTTTTCGACTTACTCTGGGTAAGTGAAGGGTGTAAATCTTTACACATTTGTTCAACTTTCTGGTAACATAATTAAAAACAAGGGCGCAAAAACTTGTTTAAGGCATACACCAGAGAAAATTACTCTTAGCAACACGTTCCACATCTGCAGTTTCAACATTCTACTATGTGGAAATGACTTTGTTCACCGAGGTGCAAAAAATGTCCTGGGTACGAGGCATCAATCTTGTTCAGTGGCAGGAAGAAAAGCAATAGTGGCTTTGAAAATACATCTCATTTCTACAAAGTCTAAATCTAATGCCGTACCCAGATCTCTCCCTTCCCTTAGCCTTTTCGCTGGAGGGGAAACCTGGGTACGAGATTTGTATAAAACGATTAACCTGTAGTTGGCTCAACAGTTCTAGAATACGTTCATAACAAAAAATCTCTAAAATTCGAGCAGCCAGTTTGGCAACCCACCACTTTTATTTAATAATCAACAAAATATTTTAAAAAAAAAACAAAAAACATTGTTATTTGTGAGATCATGATTAAATAATATTTCTAAAATTGTTCTACAAATGTAATTTTTTATATAAACAACTGATCGCATTCACAAATATATCGCACTGTGCCCCATGTCATATAATATAATTCATTTCATTTACTTATCAGTTGGTCATCAATTTATTTGACCAGCTTAGCTGGTAACCAATTTACGTGGTTTATACTACAAATAATGCTAAATACAAGAAATACAAGTAATAATTTGTTTTTCAACCACCTGCAAGTCTTTTATTGTTAACGACGTTTCGATTGGCTGTTGTAAATGATCAATCTAACCAATCAACTCATTCGTTGCTATACAGGTGTAACTTCCTTTAATTTTATGACATCAGCTTATCGACCGACACAATTTTCATGATGGCGTCGAAAACATCAGATATGCCTTCGTTCAATCGAGAACCTCCCGCCAAACGGTCTGTCTTCGAGGATGATTTCCTCTATGGTGTTACAGTCGCACAAACAAGTATTGATTTACGACTTGGTAAGACTTCATTTGCGTTTAGACATGGTTCCTATGATGTATAGAAATAAATCGCTGGATTACCAGTTGGGTTCAGTAGGCTTTAACACTATATGTTGTATTTGAACATATGGGTACATTTTCTCTGTAGCAGTTATCTTCAATTTTTTGAATACGTTTACCTTACATGTGATCTGGATCTTAAAATTTCTTGAATGACTTCTATTGAGTATTGTCAACTCTTCTCGCAAAATTACCATATTAATACGTGTATCGGCTGGATATTTGATAATTTCCTCGAAGCAGTGTGGAGACGTGCTTTATTACATAACTTAGATTGTGTTTGTGCAAGGGTACTTTTAGATATACTGATATAACATGAGACAGTTCTGCTGAACTTTGTTATTGGCGCATGAGAATTAATGTTTCTAATAATTGAAATCGAAAGTAAATACCCCTGCACCTGCAATGGGGGATTTTCCTGGATTTCTATGATTTATTTGATCATGAAGAAAAACCGCTGCAGACTGTCCGTTAAAATTGAAGTAAAAAACGTGAAAATTTTAACGAAGTCTTCATCATTTGTTGCAGGATTTCTCAGAAAGGTCTATGGAATCCTCTCCGTGCAACTTGGCCTCACCATTGCAGTCACAGCTCTGTTTATGTCTATGGAGACCCTAAAAACGTTCGTGCAAGCCAGGTAAAGCAAGCCTGCAAAGGTTCAGTGGTAGGTTTTCCTGGGGGTGGTTGGTTTTGGATGTGGACAGACAAAATGCCCAATCCCATTCCAGGAGGGAATTCCCATTTGGGTTAGAGTCCCTGTTCATTAAGGTTCAGTTTTGATTGGGATCAGGTTTACCTCAATCATGCTCCCTGGAATGTGTCACTTGAAATTGACTACTACAGTCAATTTGACTGCAAGTTGACAATTAGCGTATATGCTCAATTTAAGGGGAGGATTGGGTTGAGCGGCTTAATGCCTGTGGTAATAGGACTGACCCTGGGCATGAAGGTACATGTATATGTAGACCCCATTAACAATTTGCCGAATTGGATTTCCCATTCACGGTTACAGTGCTAAATGCATGGTGAAGCATTTAAAGCATGATATTAATAGAGTATTGTGGATACAAACTACAGGTATATACAGAATGGTAAACAAACTAAAACAAAAATAAGCAATGCTGTACTCACAAATGTTTTGATTTTTGTATTGTAGTCCCATGGTCCTAATGGTATCAGTATTCTTATCACTTGGTCTTCTCGTTGCATTGTCCATTAAAAGGAGAGAAAGTCCCACAAACATGTACCTTCTTGTTGCATTTGTAAGTTGACTTATTTGATATTTTTTGCTGTAAAATCTTGAAATGAAAGGGACATCAACTTTCCCATGAGTCTATATCCTTCATCCTCACTTTTCTGCTAATAATAGCATGGTCAAGGTTCAAAATTAACTTATTTTTCCTGGTTGTCCCTAAGGCTATCATGGGTCTGTTTCAGGTTGCCCTAGAGAGAATTTGTTGCCTAAACATTTTTTCTTTCATCTTTTGTTTTATAATTCTAAACAATTGAAAACAACTTTTACACAAAATCAATCAATATAAATAATCAAACTAAATTATAGATGTTAAGAAATTCCTGACTCCTGCATGCATACTAGCAATGCACAGTGGTTATTTTTCTCACCAAAATAAAATGTTCCCGAATCATGTTAAAGAAGTGACTACAGCATGGATAGTTTACCAAACTTTAGTAAAAAAATGAACAAGCTATGTTAAGTTTGTGAAACACAATGTTTATCACCATGCAGTACTTCAAAGGATTGAAAAATGAACCAGTTTTGTTATTAGCAGTTCTTTTATCAGTTTTTACCCTCTTCAAAGACTCAGCAATTAAAAATGTGGATTATGTTGGTATTTGAAAATAGGTTGCCTCTGGCAACCAGTAATTTTAAACAATGATACTGAATAACTTGTAGAAAACCAAAGGGTTGGGAAAGTGCAGGGAGCTTGGGGTGTAGAAAAACTGACATCTCAAGCGAAGTCCCTTTGCTTGAAATCGTCAGTTCTTCAACACCTAAGTTCCACTAATTCCAAACTGTGGTATATGTTATAGTGCGGTTTTCAACTGACCTGTTTGTGATTTTATGTTATATCCTATTTCATATAGACACTTGCAGAATCATGTACTCTTGGTACCCTTGGTGAGCAAATGAATTATTATTTACATGTTCTTTCAATAACATAAGATCAAGATCTTCAGTAACACCCTGGTTTGCTCACACACTTTTTTTGTGTTTTAGTCACTTTTTATGAAACACAAATCGTTATGGAGGCATTTGTTCTTACCATTGCTACAACTGTTGCATTGACCATGTACACCTTCCAGAGCAAAAAAGATTTCAGTAGTTGGGGAGCTGCGTAAGTATTGCTACAATCAAGCATTGGAAAGAAATTTATCCAGATGTACCACACTGTCATAGTTTTGCTGAACTCTGTAGTGCTGTCTCATTTCCTATATTTCATGCCTTTTCATTTGGTTTTTTGCAACCTTCAAGTATTTTGATGTTATTTTAGGTTGTCTGTAGTCAATAACTAGGGCTCCTCATCCATTATTCCTTTTTTGATGAAAACTACTAAACTTTCTCAAGTAACTGATTACTGTATTTGCACAATAACCTAGTTTGAATTTTGAGTTTGATACTATTAAAGTCTTAGAAGCTTTTAGTACCTTGATGGTTAGAGCATCTGGCTAGCATTCTGAAGGTTGCAGGTTCAAATCCCATCTGGAGCTCAGAGTTTAGTGATAATTCCCTTAGGAATAACATAGTCTGTACATTAGAACTTAAGCTTGAATTTCTTACTGAACTTTAGGTTGTTTACAACTTTGTGGATTCTTATTCTGGCAGGAATTTTACAAGTAAGGTTTATTATTAGTAGATTGTAAGAGGAAAATAACTTGAAATAAGTGTCTTGGTTGAACATAACAGTATTAATTTAAAATATTGATATTTCTGTCTGTGCTATTCCTCATACTGGTGTGGTAGCCATTGTTGGAATAGTTAAAAATGATTCTGTATTTAAACATCTTCCTTTTTATTTACAGATTTTCATTCAAAGCGAGGTCATTGAGTTGGCATGTGCTATTGTTGGAGCTGTAGTGTTCTCCTTGTTCATTGTTTATGATACACACATGCTTATGCACAAATTATCTCCTGAGGAATATATCTTGGCATCAATCAACCTGTACTTGGATGTTATCAATTTGTTTATTGAAATTCTCAAGATTCTTGATGCTATGAAGAAGCACTGATTTCTGTCTGTGAAACAGTTATTTAATGCATGTTTCATAAACCATGAGTAATACTGTAAACTTGTTGTTGCGACCAGTAGTGACGAATATTAGCAGAAAGTTAGTTTAGCAGATGTCCTTATTACTTGTACTGTTGTAGTGCATATGATACTAAATAAAGTATGGTAATTTCCACTGGTCCAGTCTTCTTGGCATTGTTGTCTCTTATCCATAACCAAGTAGCATGACTCAATACAGTTAACCTTTTAACAGGTTCATCCCTTAGAAGAATAAAGTTGCCTGGCATTAGCCAGAGTAAAAGACCCAAAGTGTGCCCTTGCTCCTTTAATGCTTAATCAGACTATAAAAATTTAGTAGTCACTGTATGGGCACCAAATTATTCTTGGTTCTTGCCTCTCTTAAGTTTAGACTAACAATTTTGTCTCCACAATTAAAATTGCATCCTCATACAACTGAATTTCTCATACAGGTCATCAAGTTCTGTCTTCATCAGTATTAATGAACATATTTCAACAAGTTTTCAATAAATTTTATAAAAAAACTTTAAAATATTGATTTTACGAAAAATAATAGGTTTTCTAAAACAAAAATTAAACAGAGATTCTCATGGTGCTACTGTGGAAATAATGCTCTATTTGCTTTTGATATTTCATCACTATACCAGTATATGTTCCTCTGCTACTTTGAATACTAAACAAGATGTCTGACATGAAGTTCTATCAAAAGTTTGGTTTCTTTGGTTGTGGCACATACCAAGCTACAAAGAAACAACTAGTATACTCTATACAAAAATTATTGCAAGAGCTCTCTATGTACATATAAAAAATAGATATAACTTAATTGGTAATTCCTGGTTTATTTTTTGGTTCAGATCATTTGTCTTGCTGATAAAATTGCTTTTACAAACAATTTTAGCCAATCCTCAATCTTCACTTCCCTAAATTTTCTATCAAAGTTTGATGGTGATTCCAATGTAGACCAATACAGCAAACATTTTTTGACATATTTGATCAGGCTATATTCTTCCTAGTAGAGCCAGGTCAAAAACTATAGCAATAAGTCACTTGCAGAAAATTTTACAATACCCAACATGGACCAACATTGCAAACTTAAGAGCCTGCATTTAATATTAAAAGAAGTCAAATGAAACTGCAGGAAAGATGCCAAAGAATGATCTTGCAAATGAAAGACCTTCAGGAGTGGAAAAATTCTGATTGACTAATGGAAAACAAAAGTTCCTTCTGCTAAAAGACGGTATGCACGCTAACAATATACAGATATTTTATGCCACAACTATTTCTACTGAGGTTACTATCCAAATAAATTCCACTATATTACAGGTTTGTTTACCTATTCCACTTAGTATGAATTACAGGCAAAGTTAATAATCAGATGAAAAATCTGAATAGGAATCAGAAGTGTCATCAGAATCAGGTAAAAAGAATCGTACATCATCATCAAACTCACTGTCTTCATCATTCTCATCCTCAGCATTAATGTTATAATCATCATCATCTTCATCCATGTTAACCTCATCCTGGTTATTGTCAAGGTTAATATCTCCATGTAATATATCATTAATAACATTTTGAATGTCCAATCCATGATCATCACCATCCTGAACAATAAAGTCACCCAAGTCATCCTCATCTTCATCATCACCACTTTCCTGGAAGCAAAAATAACATATTAAATCTGAGAGAAAAGGAATGGGTATTTACAAAGGCAAGTATGTCATTATCAGTTGATTTATCCATAAACAGGTATCACTAGGTACAAGATTGTGAACTGTTAAAAATGAAATTGGAATAAACTAATATTCTGAGTGAAGAATCTTTGTCAAAGAGTAAAATCTGCTGATGCATCATACTACTTGCACATCACTGATGGCATGAGTCAGTTGGAGGTTGTATCAGTACACAGATATTTACGCGGTGTATGTGTCAGGGGATGGATGCACCACCAGGTGGGTGTGTCAGGAGGGTTTGTCAGTGATTGGGTATGTGGATAAATGAAGGTCACCTTGTCAGTATATCTGAACAGTGGGTGGTGTGAAGAGGATGTTCCAGTAGTTGGGGGTATCAGTAATCAGTGTGTCTGGTGATGAGTGTATTGGTATGTGGGTGTACCTGTAGATAGAAACATTTATGGGTGAATGAAAAGGTGGCTTTGTGCTTGACTACGTCAGTAAGAGGGAATCAGTACAAGGATGTATAAGTTGGTGAATTTATGTGAAACCTGCAAAGTTTGCCAGGTTGCCTCAAATACAGAAATTAAATGAAGAATTGCGACGTAAGCAATATCCATTGAACGCTTTATTGATTCGAATGCCGTACAGCGAAAATGACAATTTACTAATCTGCATTTCTTTTCTGAATTGACTGATCGTAAAAATATACCGATCAGCATTTCGTGTGAGAAATGAACATCAAATTTTTGAAGTTACCCAGATGGAAATTCGTACTCTATTTCAGGGCGAGAGGCCAATTTCCAGGTCGTGTGGGGCGTCGGATGCCCACTTACTTCGAAAACTGGTAACTAATGTTACGTGATAGATGTGTTGTCACTAGCAGGGTACGTTTGTCAGGTTGGCTAGCAGCTGAAGATGTCCTGGGTAAATGCGTTTATAGGTGGGCAAAAGAGCACAAAGGCTAACAGAGGGGCAGCTCATAAAGGACAAAACATAAACTGGAAAATGTGATTTGTAGCTTGATATTCAAGGTGGAATAAGATACCGTGATATTTCGATTTCATTCCAAAGTCATTGTCAAATTAAATATCACGCTACAGGATGACGTTTTTCGGTTTATGTATTATTCTTTGTTTTTTAAAACTGTCGGCTTGTTGTGCTTTTTGAGATAGCTCATATTGGTACTCCGTCAGTTGGCGAGTTAAAAAAAAAACTACTAGTTGGAGTAGCAATGGATGTCAAAGAAATGCGACAGTATCATAATAGTAACTGCCATGAAGGAGGCTTATTCTTTACTAGGTCGTCGTCATCATCCTCTTCTTCATCTTCTTCGTCATCCTCTTCTTCATCTTCTCCCCTTAAACGGCCGATTTCATACAGTCGACAAATGCTTTCCACTGTAGCATCATCACTACCTTGATTCTGGATAAAGACGAAAGAAATAGAAATGCAAAGATTAAAAGGTATTTCATGTTTTATGAGGTCTGTTGCTAAATAATTCAACGACACGGTTTTATTTTTCTTCTACAAATTAAGTTTTTTTCGTTCTTTCTGGACATACCTCAACTACAGCAATGACGGTATCGGAGTCATCAATTGCCAAACTGTAAATGGATTTCTTGACATCGTAGGTCGCTGACGGAAAAGACATTAAAAGAATCAGTTTAATAAATGAGGCTACTGGACGAGACAAATGTCGCCGAAGTTAAGCGTGAAAGGTCTTCATCTGAGTTTTATATAGAAACTGTGAATAATCTGTCTAATCAGTAACTTTTGAATTATACAACGAACTACTAGTTTATATTAACTGTTTGGTATTTAGTAAGAAGATTACCTCCTTAAATACAAGACATGAAACTGTTTCCACTTGAGCTTCTTATCGAGTTTATCAAGTTCGCATTTAAAACGAGCAATTGCATGATGTTCCCTGCATGAAGTTTATTTTAGTATGACTAACCCACGAAACAAATTCCGGCAGTGAACTACGGTTGTGATATGTGGTAGTTTAATGGTTGTTTTGAGAAACGGATAATCTTCTAACTTTGTCCTTCTGCCGATTAGTACGGAAATTATGGTATCCTCGACTTACCAATGGGTTGAAAATTTGTAGCGTCGATGGTCCGAAATGATGACTCAAATTGTCCAGTTCCTTCACTATGATGTGAATATCTCACTAGAAAGCAACAAAAACGTAATACGTGTAGCAGAAGCAGTACTACCCTCGACCAATGACCTGAAATGGCAAACTGAAGTGACATATCTTACCAAAAAGCTAATGAACATGCAACTATACAAAGGAGTCCTTGAAAGTATGTGTTGCATAGATAGTAGTTTGACCCAATAATTTGCTCTATATCTTTAACACGAAGTGAATCCCTTGGCTAGTCAACAGAACGCAACAACGACAAAAAGTGGAATCTGTCACATGAAGTTAAAGTGTGCTGTATTTACATGTATTTATGTAATTTATATTGCCAAATATAAATCTTATTTAAATGAACAAGTCAGCTCTTTTCATCTTTTACGATTCACATATGGAGTTGCATAATAACACTTGATAGCATAAATCAGTACTATACCCAGAAGATTTGTTGCAAGATTATTGTACATCGGTTTGACTTATGGTAGAAATTAGCTAACAAACATGCGTGTAGTAACTTGGAATGACTGTGAAAAAAACACAACATTAAAGCTTAAGACTAGTTCAGGAACTGACCAATAAACCAAACTAGATGATCCCCAGTTTGCTAAAAAGTTGGTGGTGCACATTCCCACCCCCCAGATTGATTTAAGTGACATTGCTCACAGAAGGGTAGGCCATACCACTATAGATAGTAGTCTTCACGTGATCTGAAGTATGTTTGGAAAGCTAGAATTAGTCAGAAATGAAGTGATGGAGAACTGACGAAATAAGAAATATAACGAACTTTTCGATCGAAAGTTATTAACTACAGAACCCTTTTTTTCTGTTCACACTAAATCAAGTGTGAGATGGGAATTTGCCAGAAACCAATTTTTTACAAGATTCTTTATGAATATTGTGATGATGCATGTGTATAAGTCTGCACGAAAAACTAGCGGAACGTTTCTTGTATGCTTGAAAGAGCTTTCCAACCGGGTTGATAGCTTATCAGTACTATTACTTTATTTCTTAGTGGTAAATTGAGAGCGTGTACCCACCTCCAAATATCACGTCTCCTTTATTGTTGAATGCCACACGACACTGGTCTAAGGACGAACAAGTATCAAGAAGATGAAAAGAACGAAGGTCCCACTTTGGAATGAAAAGTCAGTTAAGGAAATAAAATGGCAAGACCATTGCAATACTGAACAAACAAAACATCACAAAAAGTCAACCGTTTCACTGATACAAATTTCCTACAAAACATTTCACGGTAAGCTTCCTAAACTGCGTGAGAACGACGGAACGAGCGCCATTTCGTTTAGACCTATCTACAACACTGGCAATGGCAGGTATAAGGGGGATTAGTGATTATAATATGCACCCCCAGAATTAGTCGACGTTCAACATTTTTGTAAAACAACTGCTCGTTGTGATAGTCGAGTGGTCTTATTCATAAATCTTTGCCTCTTATCACCCAGGTAATCTGGAAACACAAAAGTGGACTGGAACCAGTCTGAGTTAGTTAATATCTAATGAATTATACCAAATTCTGTTCCAAAATTCGTAATGGAAATACCTTTCCCTTTATTGACTACTGATATAAAGTTTCAAACAGTTTCATAAAAGACACAGAATGTTATAACTGATTAAAGATATGAAACTGGATTTTTACTGCGCTGCTGGTCCCAGGCCTTTTGCTCGCGGTCAGATCACCTGGACACTTCCCTTCACGACTCTTGCTAAACAACGTCGCTAGGATACAATTTCTGAATTTATAACGATTTCCAGATCCGAGGGATGAAATACTCCACTGACGTAGTTATTAAATTTGTCAAATTTATGAATGACTTGTCTTCCTCGAACATCCCATAATACTCCATCGTTCAAGACCAGTTCATCAGTTGCATTGAATGTCGCAATGTTCTTCAGGTAATTATTGCTGCTTTTCGTGTCAGACAGCGTCATGATTTTTTGACCCGTTGATAAATCGTAGATCTAAAACAGACCATAATAATTTGAAAATATTAAAAACAATAAATGGTTAAGGAATTTTGCTGCCAAGTGCACTGGTCTTATCATGACTTTGAAATAAGGTCGAAATATAACCACTCCAACTTTCTGTCTTGTTTTTTTTATCCATGTTTTGGCATTTACAAAATGTTTATTTTCGGTTTATGTTTTGTTTTATATTTCTTTAAACTGTCGGCTGGCTATGGATTTTGGTATTTTACTATGTCATGCATAATAGGTATAGCGTGTTACATAATTCAGAATCACCATATTTTTTTTTCAAGGAGAAAGTCTGCTAGGGAAAATCTACCGTCTTACATGTTTTAACAGGTAGCTTCACCAACTTTCCTTCCAAAACTGGTACTTTCGTGTCGTTATTTGTAATGCATTTTGTTAATCGCTAACTGAACGACAGTACGAAATTTTTACAGCCGGTCAATCATCGTCATTACAGTATGAAAAATTACAAAAAATTTTACACCAGGTAAATTATTGTCATTACAATATGAAAGACTACGAAATTTTTACACCTGGTAAATCATCGTCATTACAATATGAAAAACTAAATGGCAAAAGAAAATCCAAAAACGCGGATCTTAAAAAGCCATGAGTCAACATCGAGACAAAAGTAAAACATTTTTTTAAGCTTTATTTTGGAATTATCGTCAGACCAAGTTAACCGAAAAATCAGATCTAAGTACAACTGATTAAACTTTAGCCGTGATCTTAACGCATATATCTCCCAAAAAATGAACAATAATATCTAGTTATTATCGGATATCCAAGGGATTCTGTGTGCAGGCTATATATAGCCCCCTGTAGCACGTGTTTGCGAATAATACTTACGTCAGCAGACGAACCACGAGTACCAATAACTTTACTGAGGGTTTGTTTGTTGAACTGCACATGACGTGTTTCAGGAAATGTCGTCCTGCAAAAAAAATCATCGTAAGTCAAAACACACATCACACACACACCACACGCACATACAAACATAAACAATACACTATACTCCCAATATAGTTAGTTAACGTGGACCACACGGCTTGTCGACTCTGCAGTTGGCAGTACACATGTCAACTACGGACCAGTAAAAATGGCCACCCTCGCTTTTCCATCTGAGTCCAGGTACCTCAATGGTTAGAGCATCTCACCGACGATCAGAAGGTTACGGGTTCGATTTCCGTCACGGGCTCAGATAAATTTTCTGAGTTAAGAAGTTTGACGAGCATGCGCCATTTTGCAAGAAAATGGACGAATGGAAAGATAGACAAATGAACAGACCCACAGAAAGATAAACAAAGATGGGCAGCGACAGAAAGGGACAAGCACACGAAACGACTGACAGATGGTAAGACAGAATTGCCGACAAATATCACATCGCATAAAATGTTATAATACTGATGAATTTACAACTCACTTCATCTCCAGTGTTTCACCAACTGACCACAAAACCGATTGCGGTGAACCGAAAGGAGAAGACGTTAAAAGTAGTTTACCATCCTTGAAGAAAGGAACCACAAAAAGAAAGAGGTAGTTTGGACAAAGGCTAACATTTCACCGAAGAGTTAAAATGTGCGTTTCAAGACTCATCTTTATGACCAAATTATTAAAAAAAGGCTTAATTCAAAAAGATATTTATCAATGACATTAGCAGTTACTCACAACAACGAAGAAGAGAGATGCGTAACATTTGTCGAATATCTATTTGCTTTATATCCTTTCATAAATGTTTCTGCTTAAGTACGTAACTTTTTACTGAAACATTAAACATATGGCTACGGCACGTGTTTACGTCAGGTGTTTACGTCAGGTGCTTACGTCAGGTGCTTACGTCAGGTGCTTACGTCAGGTGCTACGTCAGGTGCTACGTCAGGTACTTACGTCAGGTGCTTACGTCAGATGCTTACTGAAATTTGCTTACATCACGTGCTTACGCGATTACGTAATTTATAGGCATACGCGCATTTCATTTCTCACCGCTTGTGAAAACCAGGTTTAAATAACAAGGCTGACATAAAAGACGCGCTTCATTTCGCTCGATAAGGCTCGTGTACGTCTATAGCAAAGTAAACTTGACATAGAAAACAATACCTTTGAAGGTACACAAGAAGAAACGACAGATCGATGACAATCGTAATTGGCCTCACACTAGTTGCAAACAAAAACAAACAAAGATTTGCGCAAACAACAGTTAAAAAAATGACCTGCAAATTTCAGATAAACGAGTTTTCTTATGCATCGGCAGTGTTTGTTTAGGAAATCTGATGAAAGTTTTTGAAATAGTACCTCCGCGGTGTTGATGTTAAACACTTTTAATTCTCCAGCTTGGGTTCCGATCAAAACGGACTGAGTGCCAGGCTGAAATAATATATGCAAAAAAAAAAAAAAAAACAGGACAACGGATTGGATACTTATCCAATAATTAGCGGGAAAATTGAATTTGCACGTATTGTCCACAATAAAATACTGTACGCCGCCCACAATAACAGCGATGCGTGATGCTAAAATTTACAAGTTCTCGGAATGGATATCATTTGGTTTCCAGGCTTGTTAGTTCTCAACAACATGATCGACTCAATAAACCTATCAACCTATCCCAGTACGATAAAATTTAAAATACCTACCAGGAATGCTGCGCATGTATAGTAACTGACTTCATCCAAAACTCGAAGTACACGCATTGAACGAAATCTAAAAAAAGGCAACGACAAAAATGTCAAGATCACCAACGCGATCAGCTCAGTCATTGTAACGGTGATCCGGGGACAAACAGGAGCTTTCCTGGTTCTTTAACTCAGTCGCGTAGGACTGGGTCTCGTTAATGACCGAACGTAGAACAAAAGCACAAAAGAGACGAAAAAAAAGAAAAGAGAACAAAGAAGAAAAGAAAAAATCAGTCGGTAGAGATTGTACAAGACACTGCGACGAGTTTCATTTTAACATGAAGTAACTTTTGGTTCTCTGAAGTTGCTTACCTAATTACATGATAATGCTTCGAGATTATGACGATCGCACCAAGGCTTGAAACTTTTAGGTTCCCGTGTTTTTAAACGAATTTCATACCTTAGTTTCATACCTAAATGAAACTTGTTCCGGTATAATAAAAACAGCCTCTCAAAGGGCCACAAACCTGCTATAGAGATATCTCCTATTTAATCTGTTGCCCTCGCAGCCACCATAACGCGAGCTCGCCTGAAAAGGAGTTCACATTTCAAGGTTATTTAAATACATCAAACTGAACCTGAAGAAAAGGGAGTTTTTAACCACAGATAAATGTCGACACCGTGATTTAAAGTAAGATATATAAGACGTTACCTGGTGAACAGCAAGTCTCGACGCCATATTCACTGAAGCATGGCGTCTTTGTTTTGGTTCAGGACAGCTATGTGGTCTAGCAAAATGTTGGTAATAATAAGAGCCCAGCAAAGAAATCGCCAAGTCACCGTTAAAACTGGTTCACACTTTGACATAAGTATAAGCATAAACTAAGCATAAAAATTTTTATCTGTCAGACCGGTACTGGATTCTGCTTTTGTGCATATCCGCTGACAATGGAAAGTGGAAAAATTTCCATTCCTTATGTTTATGCTTATCCTTATGTAACTCGGTTCACACTTATATTTCTTACGTTTATGTTTGTGTTTATGTCAAAGTGTGAACCAGCTTTTAATTATTACAAGGAACAAAAATTACGCATTAAAGATTGATGAGAAGGTTCTCACCTGAGAAGAGAAAATGGCGGACATGCGGCGACAGGATTGTTACACAGCGCGTGTTGGTCTCGCAAATATTGTGTAACTATTGAGTCTAACGTTGGCGGTGAAGATGATCGGCCGGAACACTTCTGAGCGTGTTTGGAAATGTTTGATATATTGTGCTAAAAAGAAAAACGACACCAATGTTACATGTCTATAAAGCCCAAAAAGTCGGCAACTGCCGAGAATTAAAGACAGTGAAAATTGACATTTCGAGCGAAGTCTCTTCCTCTCAAGAACTTCCGACCCTATGCCGACATAGCACTATTTTTAAGGTACGTTTACATCCTACAATTAATCGATCCGATTTCTGCTTTAAGTGTATGGTAATTAACAAAAAGCAAGCTAATTTGAGCCAAAGTACCGTTCTGCAGACTGTTAACACACCGAAGTCAGAAATCGGCCCGATTAATCTCAGTGCGTAACCCAGTTTTACACTAACACGTGACATGGTCTGTTGGATTCGAAGTCGTGTACGTTAAATACGATCATTTTTCTAGTTTCTTTGGTCTTTAATCTTTGTCTAAGACTGATGTTAAGCAAAAACGTTTGGCCGGCTAAAAATTGACAATGACATAAACGTTTCTTGTTCAGAAATAAAATATCGCTTTCGTGTAAGAAGTTTCTCCTTTCGTTTCAACTGATTTCAATTTTACCTCATTACATCCAAACATAAACTTTTAAACGGAAACTAGTTTTTCCATTAAGTCAAGTTTGAAAATGGATTCTTATGATCGAAACCATAAGATAATTTTCAACTAGGGGACGTGCTGTGTCTACCTTATTCAACGGGGTACCAGGATTGGTGCTGCCGACGCGATGGACGGTTGGCGTGCCAGGTGAGCAGACTGGAGTGACTAAAGGTGAGTGTCCAGTGAAGGGAGTGGAACGGGTTATGCCATAACAAACCTACAAAAGAATTTAAAATTATCCAACGATATGGAACATTTCTACTTTACCTAAGACCATGTTAAAAATGGCCAGTAACATAACGAAAGGTGATCAGAGAATTGGTTTCAATGGTAACTATTAATTAGCGTATGAAAGAATGTGACAATACTTAGTACTCTACTACGTATTCTAGACAATCAACTAATTAAATACAGCTCACTATAAATATGAGAGACCTGGATCTTTGGTGCACAAGTTCCAGCGGGTCAACAGTACCATTTTGCTTAGGACAACTGAATTTAAATTCTGTTCACTGAGAATCACGTAAAAGTGGACAACTCGCAATTCAGCGACAAGAATTTAACTTTGATTGTTGACAGTATGGGTGCGCTATTGCCTCACTTGGAGTTACCACTGACCACTATATACCTGGACTGCGTGTCTCTGATACCTTTGTATTGTCAACAGTGTTAGCAAGTGATCGGCGCCATCTTGGTGAGTCATCCGACGAGTTCCGACGAGTAATACTACATAAAAACATTCAGAATTATCTTCCGATGGGAAACCTCCGAATTTAGTCATATTTTCGATTTACCGACAAATGTTTTTACCTTTCAAAGCGCTGTCAACTCCCTAAACACGCTTTTCTCTCGAGTTTGGTCCCATGCCGCTTTTCCATCTTATGAAACACATCTTGCATGTGATTGGTTGAGGAGGGCTTATGACCTACCAAGATGGCGGACCTTTGAGGACATTTTCCAGAGGTTCATCCGCAGTCCAGTTATATAGAAGTCACCCGTTGGTTAAGTTACCCGCTGGTTAAGCCACACGGCCTTCCTACAACCGACCCCAGAAGTATAAATCTAAGAAAGATTCATTCACAGATAACCTCGAAAGTAATCCTTGACTACTTTAAAAATGCTATTTCAATAACTTTTCTTTATAATATTTATGGTCTTTGTGTCATTATAACCCAAGTTATTATGCTTTCAATTTTTAAATCTGACAGACTGCAAGAGGAAAAGCTCATGAGATATATGTCAAGAAATAAACCTTTTTGGGAGGTCCCGTCGTCTGTGGTGAGAAGTGAGACGAAGTTGGTCTTAGTTGAGGAAGGTTAGCTTCTTTCAACAGCAGCGAGGCCGTGCGCGATAACCCTGTAAAAAACAAAACCACAATAGTCAGACAATTTCACTTTCCAAGTCCGATCAAGTGAATGTCTGAATTTTCCTGTTACGTGAGAAAGGTTACGGACAACCCACGTTGAGATCACTTATCTCTGATTAGCGACTGTTATTAGAATTTGTCAAGAAATAACCGCTAATTTATGATAATATTATTTGAAAATTACCAGTAAAAAGTGCTAAAAAAATTGCTAACCGTAAATTTAAGTGAAACCATTACCTCGGTTTTCCAAGTGTCGATACACCAGCAGTAAGAGTTCTTGGTCGGGATAAGTTATCTGTGTTTGTGCCACAACGTCTGCCTATGACGAACCATAAGTGCAAGAAATCAACGACTATTTCAAAATTGTATGACAGTTCAAAGATTTGATAATCACCCGTCCAGTATTAGAGTTATACATGTTCAATTGTTGTTAGAATTAAACGTTCCTAATCATCAATGATGTTTATCACCTTTACCATACCTAAAACTCACGTTTGCATTAACACTATTGACAGTTAATATTACGGTTACCGTCACCATAAACCATCAATATTACAATACCATATGATCATTGGTTACCTTCGTGATTCTAGAAAGCGTAAGATATGATTGTGACTCTTGGATAGTCTTTCCTAGAACCCGTTCTAGTAATTCTGAGACATGTTGACAAAACTTGGCGTGTTCGCTAGCGTTGTCCGAAAGAATTGGTTCTCGCATTAAAACTGGTCAAAGAAACAAAATGAAGGAAGGCAATTACGTAAAATAATTACCACAGTAATAAAATATTGTGGATTGTAGTCATCACTAGCTTTCAACTGGTTATCACTAAACGATTTGTATTTTAACGTATGAAATCTTGAGTGATACTCAAATCGAGCCAAAGATTCGAACATTCCAACCAAGGTTCGTTCATTATTATTTTACTGTTAGCACAAGAGGAAGGGAGAATCTTGTAATAACCCAATCCCTTACAACTACAACTGTTCTTAGAAGTGGTCCAGTGGGTGGAAATCAGAGCATTGTGATAAACTTGTCAGTTACAACTGAACGAAGAGATGATCATTATTTATCAGCCTAGTGTTACTATCCAGGATTCCATCAGACCATCTGGGGAGCGTGATCAGTTTCAACTAAACTGTTCTTCGAAGAGGACCAGCTGGGGCTAATCTTTTAGTATGTGCAGTTTCTCGCTAATTTGCTAATTTGTGAATTTGCTTTGACTTACGTTGCAGCTGACCACTGTGAATCATGGGAAGTTTGCTCATGATTTGTCTGATCTTGTCACTCCTAGACAATCCGCACAAAGCTTTACAGGCGAGAGCTCGGATCGCATCAGCATCAGTCAGTGGAGTTTTCACAAGAAGCAACGATAGTAGAACTCGAATGCCATTGTTTGCACGCACGCAATTCCACAGTCGTTCTTGGATTTCCTCTGGGTTCCTCGGGAAACTACGTCGGCCTTTTTGATGCTTTCCGGAATTTGATAGATTGTTCTACAAAAGAAAGAAAACGGAAATAACGTAACTCGCAGGGCTGAGTTTTCAGGACCTTTTTGTCGGGTGTCTCAATAGCTAATTGGTGAAGAGCCTGGGAAGTTTAGAGATCTAGGGTTCAATTCCCGGTTAAGGTAGTCACATAATCTTTCGGCAGGAGCGATTTGGCCTCATTCAGACCTCATTTAGTCCTCTTCAACTTGGGTGACTTTATTTTAAAACGAATATTAAAGCCCAGAATAGAATGCGAAACAAAGGCATGATATAAAGAGTTTAATAGAATCTTACGTTTCGTTGTATACATCACAACATCTTC